>VXBC01008916.1:959565-1046593 GCA_013399945.1 Ploceus nigricollis | reverse complement strand
TTGTTTGTTTGTTTTTTGTTTGTTTTTAATTTTTTCTTATTTTCCCAGGCTGCCGTGCTGGCTGCCCATCAGACCCGCAGCAATGCCCTGAGCCCCTCTCCCGGCTCCTGCGCCGTGGGGCGATGCTCCCCAGAGCCCACCTCCCCATTCAGGGCCACGATTGTGCTCTCCCCACCAGGCTGAAAGCCCCGTGAGGAGGGGAGGGAAGGAGGGGAGAGGAATCCAAAGGCATTCTGGCACCCCGGCCCGATAAGAAACTTTAGCCCCATTCAGCCACTGACAGCCGCTGGCAGAATATGATCTTAATCCTGTTTCTAACATTCTCTCGCCCCTCGGCCGCCCTATTCCAGGCTGTATTCTTCCAACCGTCGCTCCAGCAAATCCCCCAAAGAGAATTACTGCGGGGAGATAAACATCAAAGGGAAATTCAAGAAATCTACAGTAGGTTCACACAGCGGGGGAAAGAGGGGCCCTGGTTGCATTCCTCTCTGCAGAGCAGCCCCCCAAACCTGCTCAGCAGAGTGCCATTTTTAGGATTTTGGTGGGGTTTTTTATCCTGTTTGAGGCATTTTTTTTCCCTTGGGAGTAAGAGAGCCTGTTCATGCAGAGCACTGTACACTGTGTGTAAGAAAACACCCCTTTCCCAGAGAGGGGCATCACCTAAACAGAGAAGATGGAGGTGGGAGAAGGAGGGGACATTTTCCTGGTAGGAAGCAGAGATGGGGAGAACCAATGGATTTGCCCAGCAGCACATGAGAAGTCTGCTGCAGGAATTAAATGAGTGAACATCATTTGGGAGCTCCCAGTAATTCCCATCAGATGCAGGAGCCTTCAGCACTCAGAGACACAGTCCCAGGGTCTTCCCTAAACAGCTTCCAGCAGGTTGCCAATGCCAGCCTGAAAGGAGCTTCCCTGTGAACCCATGGGAAGCCATTCACATTTGTCACAAAACCGTGGGTCTCCTCTGATGTATAACCTCCAGGATGGAGGAAAAGGTGGGATTTTGAGGACAGTGTCAGTCTTTCCATCCTGTGTCACTTCAGTCCTCCAGAAATCAGGGCGCTGCTCTCTGCTTACTGTGCAGCTGGTGAAGAAGGATGAGCTCCTACCACCCCCAACTTCACATGCTGCCTCCCGCGACCAAGGTGACACCTGGACCAGACATCCTCCAAAGACCCCTTCTAACCCAAATTACTGCTGTAAACACTGTGATTCAAGAGGAACTGACTTACTACAGGGCACAAAAAAATCAGGTTGTTAAAGAGAGTGCAGAGAATTGAGATGGCTAACTTATTCCCAGCATTGCAAAAGCATCCCCTTACAAACTCCCCTGGGGTCTTTCCTTCCTGCTGGCCCTAGTTCACAGATATGTTCACACAAACTCCACCAGCACTTCCCAGCAGCTGTGAAACTTGGGTAAACACAGCCTTGACCTGTTGTTGGCAACAGCCTGGCTCTGGGCAGGAGGTGGGTTTGAATTGCTCACAGGTGCCCTAACCCCACCTAAACGTGCTCCTCAGTTCCCAAATGTTGAAAAAGAGATTTTATGCTGGGAAGGGAAAAGAAGAAAAAAAAAAANNTTAAAAAAAAAAAAAAGAAAAAAGAAAAAAAAAGTGCTGTCTCAAGAGGAGCACTCTGAGACTGTGTAGCAGCTTCAGGGAGGTAAAAATCTGATGAGCTATAAAAGAATAGAGAGACCTAAAAATAGAGCTCCCACCACCCAAACTAAAGGATTAACTTTCTCTTAGGAAACAGGACAGCCTTGACCTTGAGCAGGGCAGAGATGCTTGGCTTGCTACTGTTGTCTCTGCTGCCCCATTACATGAGGTTTGGAGAAAAAGCTTCACATCCTTGGATCTGGTTTTCCTGTTTGTCAAAGGAGGCTGGATATCCTTGTACATTTATTGATGCTGTAGATTCACAGCTTGTCAGATTTACCCCAGATCTCAAGGGCCTACCTGGACTGTGATGAATCATCTCCAGTTAAAAGGGGAGGATCCATGGTGGAGTCCTTTCAGCTGTTTTCTCTTGCAATTCTATGTCAAAAGCTGTTTTACTTGATGCAGAAAACCTTCAACTATAGCAGAGTGATGAAGACGTCCACCTTACAATAGTTATTTTGCTTTCTTATAACTCATTTTGTGGTTTTGGCATCTCACCTTTGCAGAGAAAGTTGGGGGCAGGGGTGGGTGGGAGGAGACACATTCCTCATTTCCATCACATTCAACAAGAAAGAAAAAGTCACAAAAGAGTGTTCCATTTCCAGCCTACACAACCCCTGACACAGATTTTTGGTGTAACTGCTGGATTAAAGCCATAAAACACCCATGAAGTACTCTTACAGCCATGTACAACCCTGAGAGGCCATAGGATATGGGAATGCTTCTTCTTTCTGCTCATCTCTGGTTAAACCTGAGCTGGAAAAACATGTCTGGTTTTGAGAACCAGTTCAAGAATGATATGTATTAGCTGGAGAGAGTCCAGAGAAAAATAATGAGAATAACTGGAAAACAGCATCCATAAAGAAAAATTAAGATTATTGATGTTGTGTAACCTGGAAAGAGAAAGCAAAGGGAGTTTGAGATACATGGGTGCTGTAATACATGAAGATCTGTTAAGGGCAGGAACTAGTCTCTTTACTGTGTCCTCAAAGAACAGGGCAAGATCCAGGCATAGAAATACAATCTTTGAATTTTGCTGATCAGAATACATCCAGGGCTTTCTGCCCTGTTAGCATTTCTTAGGTCTCCTGTCTCCCTGGGATGCTCTCTCTCTCCCCCATGTCATTTGATACATTGGGAATAGTTATTCACTTCTCACACTTTGTGTGGCCTGAGGACTCAGCTATTGCTAGACTGGTCCCCAAACCTCTGTTTCAGCCTCATAATCTAGTCTGTCACTCTGCACATCACAAGCCAAAGGACCTCAGTGAATTGACTTCCCCTTGACAC
Source organism: Ploceus nigricollis (assembly GCA_013399945.1). NCBI lineage: Eukaryota > Metazoa > Chordata > Aves > Passeriformes > Ploceidae > Ploceus > Ploceus nigricollis. The sequence continues at coordinate 1,043,642 of VXBC01008916.1, read as the reverse complement.
AGGGAATCCATCCTCCAGTCTAAAGTCTACCAGCAAGGAGGCACCCCCCACTAACCTTCAGCAAATAATTACTGTGGTTAATTACCCTCTCAGCCCATGTTAATCTCACTATGAGATCCCGTCTCATCCTAAGGCTCATACCTCCTTCTCGGGTTGCTTGAGATTTCACCCCTGATTGCTGATGGCATCCATGGTCCTGATGGATATGAAAAGCTCGGATAGATCAGTTGCACTGGGAGGCTTAAGTGTTTCCAAGTCCATAATGAAAATTCCTTTCAGTAGAAACTGTGACCCAGACATGAAACCCAACCCTCAGTGGGAGACTTCTGATTTCACAGGAGACAAAAGCCAAACACGCTAAAAAAAATTGTCACTCTCTCGGAGAATGGGAATTTATCATTCAGGTGGGAAGTGCTTCATTAGCCTCCACACACTGGTTTACTTAGGGATGTTTTTCTTGGGATTTATTTTAAATCGACAGAATGGGTTTGGGAATACTTTGTGTTTGGCTCGTGTGGACAACAGAACAACCAAAACGTTGTGCGGTTTTCAGCGTTCAATGCTCCTTGAACACAAGGCATCCCAGAAGTGTTTATTTGGACTTGAGGACTAATTTGTTGAAGATTAGGGAGATGGAGTGGTGGCTACACATCACTCACTGAGATGGTGCCACTAGGCAGAGGAAACAAGAGGGGCAAGCTCATCCTGTCCATGGGGATGGGTAATCCATCCACCTCGGCCTTGAACTCCATGGCAACTGAATTCTCTCCCTGGGATGCTACAAGTCCAAGAATCATATCCATGCCTGGCTTGGTGTCAGGGTGTAGGAGCCCAGATCCAAAATTTCCATCACATGGAAAAGTGTAAAGATATCTGGGTATACACATTGTTATTTGATTTCACTCGTGACAATGTTAGCTCTGATTTAGATTTAATATTCCCACAAAATCTGTGCTTAAGGGAAAAAGAGCCCTTGGAAATCCTCATCTCCACCCCATGGGTTACCATGGTTTTAACAGAGAGAAGAAGAACCCAGTCAAGGGGCATGGTGATGCTGTGCCCATATTGGTACAGCAGCTTTGTGGTTTAGAGCCCCAATTCACTTAATTTCCTTGAATTTGTCTCGTGACCTCTCTGCTTTATCCCTCCTCAAGCAGGGAAAGCAGGAATGTGTCCATATTCAAAGTGCTGTAGAAATAGGTTACAAATTTGGGTGTTCTCTGTGTCCAGAACAAGAGATGTTTCTGTATGGCCAGGCTCAGGACTGATCCTGCACGTTCAGGCTGAGCATCGCTTCCATGGCCAGATGAGTGCCAGGATCCCACCACATTCCTACTCCCCTTTCCCAGGGAACACAGCTGAAGAGGAGAGCTGGAGGAGCAGGATTTGTGAGCTGCAAAGTGCCCACATGCCACACAATGTGGTCACAGCCACAAGGATATGCTCATGCTGAGGAGGCTCTTGCCCTTTCTCCATGCCAGACCATTGCAAAATCAGCTTCTGGGAGGATTCTGCTTCTCATTTATTTCTCCTGGGTCTGTCCATGCTTCCCCCCATTAGCTTTGCCAAGTTTTAGCTCATGCTGCATTCTGAAAACAGTTCCAATTAAATGGCTTTTCAATCAGTTTGATCACAAGCGCACTTGCCAGAAGTGTGGCACGTCCATGAAATCAGGAATTTCCTGCAGGACAGCTACTCTCTGAAAAAAAATATTTGGATTTTTTCTTGGAAAATGATCAGCTCAAAAACTATTTAGCCTTGTAGCCAACATTTTTCTTTTTATTTCTTCCAGAATTTGGAGTAGATTCTCCCCCTCCCCCAAAAATTTTGTTCTCAACAAAATATTTCATGGATAAAAAACAAACCAAAAGCACTCTGTCCTGGCTCGGAGTTCAAACAGGCAGGAATTTTCACACAGCCCAGACCTGGGGCTTGGAAATACTCTGGCTTCTTGACAAAGCCCATTTGGTAAAGTAGCTCAGAGTGCCCATGTTTGTCCAAGGCACACCTCCAACCAGTTTAACACTGGAGAGGCAAACCCAGTTTGAATAATTCCTAATACAGACCTGCTGAGACTTCCCTTTCCAGTAAATATTTATTTTTTTTAGCAGCAGCTATGCAAGACACATACTTTTGGGGTTGGCTCTTTCCCCTTTTCTCAGCTTCTTGAGGACCAAGTCATGCCTTTATGTGTTTTTCCCCCTCGTTCCACACTCACCAGTCCAGAGGACCGCTGTGATTTATTCGAGAAACAAGGGTGCACCTGGTGGTTATTCCCCAGAGCAGATTGCTGTGAGATAGCAGAGCTGGGCTGTGCTCCCCCCCTGCTCCTGATGAGGAGAGATTAGATGGGGAAGCCTGATAGCCTGGCTCTGGAAGCGAGCAAATGAGCAACCCTAAATACCTCCCTAGACCCGGAGACCGTAAGTCCCTGCCGGTGACTGGTCCTTGTGGGATAATGCCAGGAGTAGGCATATTAAGCACATGAATGTCAAGTCCTAATTCATCTCTCTAATGTTGTACAGTAGCAGGACTGTACCCCCCTGCTGTGGTGTAATTTCACGCTGAGGAGTCTGATGGGGCTTCCTGCAGACTGATCCTTTATGGATCAGAAAACTCACTTTCTCTTTGTGTTGGAGGGTCCACAGATTATCTTATTAACCACATCCATGCCAGCTCTGATAAAACACCGGGCTCTGCCTCTTCTGAGGACTCCTTTTCGTGCTGCTTTTCCCCTCCTGTGGGTTCACATCACAGAGGTGAAGAACATTAAACCCAAGCCTCTACCAGCAGGCCTCACACTTGCATCAGCAAATGGAATATTTTGCATTTTCTCGGCTTAGATGCAACACTGACCCGGCTTGAACCCTAAATCAGTTTAAGGAGCTTGGTGCATCCACATTAGGGCTCCTGTATCCCCTTTCCAGGTTCCTTTTGCCTCTCCTTTCCCCAAAAAAGTCAATGTTTAAACTACTTTGGGTGATGCCCTGCATGTACCACCTGCCCCATAGCAGCAAGTTTGAATGCAGGGGTGGGTCCACCTCGAGTACTGCTCTCTGTAGGACCTGGCCACCTGGAGGAATGGCTTCTTCTCTTCCACCATCTCAGTCCACCAGACTGCCTCTTCACACACCTCTCCAGACCATGCCATGGGGACAGCAAGACGTGGTAGTGAGCAGTTAGGATGTTCTTGTGGCCTCTGAAGGTGTCAGGCACTGCACACAGGTCAGGAAAGGGCTGCAGGAGGGAAGGCAGGACTGCATTCATTCTCAGACACTCCTCAGGATGTGGGCTTTTCCAATCTGACAAGACAAAAGCCTTCTGCTTTCAACACCAGACCACGGCTGCCTCCCCAAATGATGCCAGAGGGCCACCCTGTAGCCACATCCCAGCGTGTAACAGGGGATGATAGTTTATAATCTCATTTTCTGGGCTGGCTGCCCTTCTGGTGCCCCTCATGCTCCATGTAAATCATCTGGAGTCTGATTTCTTTGGCTTGCAGGGCTGTTCTTTCCTTGTCTGCTTCTAAAGGGCTCTTGGCTCAGCAGGGACCTTGTCATTGAAGACAGTGCCAGGACGGTCCCACCAGAAAAGCTTCAATTCAGTCTTGCTCGGACAAAATGCTGCAGCCAGGGCCAGGCTCTCATCCACATGCAGTTCCAGCAGGCTGGGGTGGCTCTGGCATGCTCACATCTCCTGTTCAATGTGCATGCACTTCCCAATCCAACAGCACCACTTCTTGAATCAGGGTTATCCCACTCCTTTTTGCTTCACCTGTGCACTTTAAAAAGGCAGTTCAACAGAGCCCTCAGTGGATTTCAGTTATTTTTTATTATATTGTTCCTATCTGCTCATGTTGTGTCGAGCTACAGACCTGGTGGCAAGCTTTGCCACCACCAACAGCCTTTTGCAGCTAATGAAAAATAACCTGCTTCTCATCTGCAGGAAATAGCATCGCCTGGGTCTTACCATGGAAAACTATTTAATGGCTCTCCAAGCAAAAAGTCCTTCCCTGTCTACAGGGCTGTGTGAATCTCCTTCCAGCTGTTATCTTGCTGCATTGCTGAGCACCTCAACTTGCAAAGCAGAGCCACAAACTGTCCCATTTCCAGGCAGGGAGGCAGAGTTCCACTTGTTTGCAGAGAAGGGAAAGCCACTGATCCCACCCCAGCCCCTTGCACACAGCCAGAGCATCCTCAGGAGAGCCCAGGGCAGGAGCCCAGCCTGCAGCTGCCTCTCCCTCTGCCACAGTGGTATGGTCAGAAAAAAGGGATCTGTCAGAGGGATGTTGCTAAGTCAGGAGCTGGCTTTAAGAATTTGGTCATTAATGGGGTGATTGGGTTTTCTTCTCTAATGCAGGGACAGTAGTGAAGGATTTGTTTAATTTAATTGCAATATTCTTCTTGTTCTTATTTTATTTTCCCACAAGGGAAAATAAAATTTCCCCTTCTGTTCTACCCCAGCTTCCCTTTACAGCAATATGGCAAATGGACAGTATTAAGAAATACCAAATTCTCCAGGAAGACTGAAGTATTCTTTTTTTTCTTTCTTTTATTTTTTGTTTTTGGGCTTTTTTTTTTTTGTTTTGTTTTGTTTTGTTTTGTTTTGTTTTGTTTTGTTTTGTTTTGTTTTGTTTTGTTTTGTTTTGTTTTGTTTTGTTTTGTTTTGTTTTGTTTTGTTTTGTTTTGTTTTGTTTTGGTTTTTTTGCAAACAACCTACTTAAGAAACACCCTAAGGAAAATGTGTTACTTACTTGAACCCTGTATTTCCACATTAACAATGTGTCAACTCTCTCCTTTGCCCACACGAGCTGGGTCAGGTTTGGCTTGGACTTGGGACATTAAGGCTCTTTCCAGATAAGCCTATAAAGGTGATGGGGAAAGGCTTAGGAAGGTGACAGGGAAAGGCTGGGGGAGGTGATGGGAGAAGGCTTATGAGGTGTGTGAGGCTGTGTGGGTCCTGAGATCCCACTGGATGGGAAGCAGCTGGCAGCTACGAGGAAGGCTCTCCAGAAGCAGAGCTGAAGCCATCACTAGCAGAGATCAGGGCAGATCACAGGTGAAGCTGAAAGGGAGGTCCCCAAAGGACATGCCAGAGTGATCTGGAGCGTGAAGAGCTGCCCACTTGCTGTGGGACTGGAGCAAAAGCCACGGGAGAACTTTTTCCACCCCGTGCTTTTTCTGCCCACACAGCTGCGGGCAGACTTAAGGGGACAAGTGGGGATGGAGCACCCCTGTGGCACAGACCAGGGAGAGCCTTCATCCTCCAAAGGGGAAGATTTTCAGCCTGAATAAATGCAAAGCCCCTATTCTGCCTGGCACAGTAGGTTTCCCTGAGACTCAGCCCATGCCTTACCGAAGGACCTTTTCCAATCCGCGAGCCGACAGATCCCAGAGCAGAAGGGAGGACTGTTTGTTTAGACCTATGTGGGTTAGGCAGCTCAGACTTTATTCTTGCACTTTGATAGGTTCCTAAATGAAAATCCAATAATATTTTAAGCAGAACGAGTTCCCATGAAAGTCATTTCTAAATCGCCCGGCTCATCCTACCTGTCGGCTGGATTCTCCATCCCCACTGGCCTAAGCCCGGTGTAACTGCTGTCCCTGCTGCCAGCACTTTACTCCAGGGGCTGAGTCCGGCCCTGCCGCAGAGAGCAGCGCTGCTGCTGCCTTTAATGAACATGTAAATAGACAGGAGGCTCCGGAGCAGAGTCACCCTGCAGTCAGGAAGTTCTCCAAAGCAGCTCGGGAGAAATAATACTTTATTCCTGGCGGTGCAAATAACTGATAGGGACTGGCTAAGAAGGGTTCATGCAAATACTCCTGAATTAAGCTCCGTCTGAAGTTAGAAAGGAAAGATGATAAACACACCCGGCTTTAAAACTGCAAAATATGCTTTGCAGGCATGAAACCGGAGGAGTAACAAAACTATCTGACATCACATTTAACAGCAAAGCATTTCTTATTCTCAGGGATGCAGCTACCTAAACTAGAGTCCCACTAAAGGGTCCTACCTATTATTTACATTTCTAAATCTTAAAACCATTAACAAAAGCCACTTAATTCAATTACTTTCCCTGAGCGCTGATGTTATTACATTATTGTCACGAAGGCGAGTTTTGGCTCTGATTTTCTCTTTTTTTTTTCCCTTTCTTTAAATTCATTCCTCTTTTCTCCACGCCGAGTGGCTCCCCACCACCTCCCCGTCTTTCTCTCCCCCGATGTCATTGTGTAGAACTAATGGGGTAAACTGAAATGGTATCTGTCCTCATTGACAGGTTTATGAGAATTTAATAAAGCGTGGCGCGGATAAAATGAGATATTACAAGGCCACACAAAGCTGATTGACTTCTCCACGTCAGCATTTTTATTTGGTTATTTATTTATTTATTTATTTTCAGCAGAGGGGTGATCTCACCAGTCCTTTGGTGGTGCTGGCCCAGGAGGGATGAGAGGGGAAGGGAAGATGCAGGCAATGGGAGGGGCGGATCTATCCATGGAAGGTGTTTGCTGTGGGCACGGGCCATGATGCTTTGTGGCTTTCCAATGGCTCTGGGAAGATGACAGGGCAGGGTCACCAAGGGTCTCGCCACCACTGCCCTGCACATCTCTGCCCCTCAAGCCTCCACAGTGATGGGGTGAGCTCACCAAAACCAGCTTGGCATGGGCAGGGCTCCCCACCACTGCTCCATCAGGGGTCTGAGCCAGGGAGCAGCTGCTGGTTGTACAGACCCTGCAGAGACTCGGCATGGGCTGCACTCCTGCTGTGCACTGTGTGTCCCTGCAGAGGTGACATCTGTGGTGATGCTCAATGGACCCACACAGGCCACCTGAGGACCCACCTCAGACCACAGGGATGTTTGCACCGATCAACACAGAGCAATCCCAACCTGCAATAGGGCCCAGGGGTCAGCACGAAGATGCCACCAACCACATCCCTCCAGGCATGGTCCTGCTCCATGCCTCAGTTTCCCCTCCTGCCCTGTGCCTATCTTGCTTGTGTAAATGTAAATTGCAGGTCAGCTGGGCTGCCTGCACAGATGAAACCTTCTCCCTGGGAAAATCAGCGTGTATATCTAAAGTGTGGGAGCTTCCATCCCATGGCAAACAGGGAGAGCTGGAAACCTGGGCTGTGCTGTAACCGGCTGCCTGTCTCCCTCTCCTGGCCTGTTCAGAAAGTAGGGATCTCGAAAAGGATTTAAAGAGAGAAAGAGGGAGAAAGAGGGAAAGGGAAAGGAAGAGGAAAAAGGGAAGGGAAAAGGAAACAGAAAAGGAAAAGGAAAATTAAGAGGAAGAGGGAAATGAAAAAGGAAGAGGAAAAAGGAAGAGGAAAAGGAAAAACAAAAAGAAGGAAACCTCAGTGTGTGTGTACTTTTTTTGCCAGGCAAGCAAACCCACAACGCCAATGGCCAAGGAGGTTTGGATTCAGTCCAGTCACTCAGGACTCAGGACCCTGCTATGACTCAGGACCCCATTTGAATCCAGACTCCACACTACAGAATAACATCACTTTTGGGGAAGACAGTCAGGTTTAAACTTGGGGCAGCCCCTGTTAGCCTCAAAACCTGGGCCATGGGGCTTCAAACACAAATAATATCAGCTGTTTCCCCTTCTCAGCAATGTGCATTCAGAGAGGGTGGAGATGCTCATTCAATTCATTCCAATGTCAAGCACTGGAACAGGCTGCCTGGGGAAGTGGCTGTGTCACAAAAACTGGAGGCCCTTAAGAGGTGTGCAGATGTGGCACTCAGGGACGTGGTTTTGTGGCGTACTTGGCAGTGCTGGGTTAAGATTGGAGTCAGTGACACCAGAGGTCCCTTCCAACCCAAATGATTCCGTGGTTCTCCTCGGAAGGGCAGGCAGCCTGCCAGACTTGAGGCACGCTCCTGGCCACAGCAACAAATCCTGGCAGCAGCAAAGCTGACAATTTGCAGGGTCAAGCTCTGCGGGGATGCTCTCCTTAGCAAAAACAACGTGGTCCCAATGGATCAACAGCAGAACTCCCAGCACTTTATAAGAGCACTTAAAACCACCTGAAATCAAAGTGCTGCTCCCCACAAAAGCTCGGGCTGTCTCATCACCCAAACAGCCCAAAAAGGGCTTTCTGCTTCGTACAGCACTCCAAGTTCAGAGCCTATACCAGGGTTTAGGGTGCAGAAGTCTCCGCGTACGAGATTCCTGCCAGGCCAGCAGCTCAATCCTGCTCTCTGGTGGCTGCACCCAAAAGGCCAAACGCATCCAGCAGCAGCAGCGATTTCTCCTCGGTGCTGCAAGGAATGCTCACCTGGTGCTCCCCCAAACGCTCTTTGCCCTTTATTCATTTAGGTCAAGGTTGAGTTCGGAAGGCAGCTGTGCACAAGGAGATGGAGACCACGGAAGGTTTTACATTCCCTGCTTGAGCAGAGCATGGGTCCCTCACTGCAGGGCTCTGTAAAGGGGCTAGAACCATCACACTTCTTTTAAAAGCCCTTCCAAAGCCTTTGTATCATGGAAAGCATCCTGCTGCTCTGCACGCACTGCCCACAGTCCCTGCAACAGCTTTTCCTGCAATGCCCCAGCCTGTAAACACTCCCCCCAGTAGCATGTCTCCCTTGAAGGGTCACAGGGTGGGGAGCAAGCTGGGGAGAATTTCTTCTGCATTTCTTCACCCCACCCCTGTGAGAGGTGCCCATGCCCCAGTCCCACAAAAGGGCAGCACAATGGGCTGTCCCAAAGCACATGGCATGAGCAGATGTCCCTTGGGGACAACACCTCTACCCTTCCCACCATCCCCATCAGTCTCCCAGGGCTGGGCAACGACTGCCTGTGACCCCAGGACTGGTTTTATCAATTGATCACACCATGAAGCAGCATCCTACAAAGACTGGACTCACCCCTTGATATTCTGAGGAGCATTTAATCATCTTCTCCATACTGGCTTCACCCTATAAAGTTTTAAACAGAGATTGCCCCCACTCTTCACTCTGTAATGCACAAAAAAGAAAAAGGATGTGTGAAACTTGTCTCCCTGCTCACCAACTCTGCTGCCCTGGCTCTGCTCCCCCCTGCCCGAGCTGCTCAGGGTGTAAGTGTACGTAAATCTGTGGCAGTACACACAACACCCCCATCTCCTGCTCTCCTCCTCTGAGCAGACAGAGTAATTACAGTGCAGCAGTGCCAGCACGAGGCATTTCTGCTGATGAATGCACTCAATCTAAGCACAGTTTTATGTATCATTAATTCCTTTAGCGTTCAAAAAATAACTTTTTTGATGGCAGATAATACTGTAATCACTCATGATTGCCAATAAAATTATCTTCATTGAGCTGTGTAAAACAACTACAGGAGTAAAACAACTACAGGAGTACTTTTACTCACTTAACTTTTTTTTTCTTATTTATTTTTTAATGCAATGTTTGGACTCAGATCCCTGTAACACAGACACTGTTAGAAATAAGTCCCTACTCCCTCATTTATATAGAAAGGAGCTTTTCAGAGGCTGCTGCTTAAGATGCCTTCAGCAATATCAGGGATCTCCCAAGGGGTCCTTCCCATTCTAGGGATCCCTCTGTCATGATCTCCTCAGCTTTTCCTTCAAGCTACCATGCAAGAGCTGCTGTGTAAACAAGGAGCAAGAGAGTTTGTGCAAATGAAAGTCGCATGTGCAAGTCGTGGTCCTCTCCCAGGGCAGCTCCTCCTCCACTCTGCTGGTGGAGAAAATGCATGAGCACTTCCTAATCTGCTTCAGAACAGAGTCCACAAAACGGGCAACAAACCATGTGTTCAAACTGATTGTGGTAACTCACACACTCCAGCTTGAAGAAGATTTGGGAGCAACCAGCCCTCACACTGACAGAGCTCTGGGGAGCAGGCAGTGAGGAGGACAAGCACCTTTTCGAGGCCGAAGTGACTACAAAGTGAACAATAAAAACATCACTGAGTGAACAACTTGGTTGAAACATGCAGTTTTCTGGCAGGGACAAAAGAAATCACTCCCACGTGGCACTGCCTCTTGCCCAAGCTGCTGAACAACCTTCTTGCAGGGGGTTAAACTCCAGCTCTGAGTGGAGCTGCTTCACCTTCTTGCAGATCATGTTGCCTAACTCCACTCGAGAGTCAGGAACCAACAAGGAGAAGAGAAATGAAGCAAGAAGGACTGCTGGCTGTTGTAAATGTAGCTTAGATCTTCTTCCAGAGAGCCAGATCCCAGGAAGCAGGTGACTGGCTGTTGGAGGCAGGAACAGGTTTTTAATTTCTGGGAAACAGTCTAAAAGCAGCAGGATGAAATGGAAAAACAGAAGTGTAAAATTCCTGGGTGAATAGCAAACAATTTCTTATTTCCTCCTTGGAAATAAGAAGAGTAAATTAAATCAGAAGTGGGAGGCCAACAGGAGATGCTGCCTCCCTACAACACACGGACAAACCATGGATCTCCCTGCTCCAGGATGCTGGGAGTGCCAGAATCAGATTGCTTCACACAAAATATTTGTGTGAGCACACAGCTATTAGTCATTCCAACATAATCTATGGCTAAAGGAGCCGCAGCATTCCGGATGCCAGGAAACAGTGCTAAGGAAAACACCACTGTGTGTTTACCATGCTCTGAGCACTGCTCTGGTGTCAGGTGAACAGGAACTAGCTGGTCCTTCAGCTCCAGCCAGTCTGACTGACCATGTGTGTTTTGTCACAGACAGAAGATGAAAACTTTATGCCTCTCCTTTGGTAACTGCAGGGTTCCAGCATCCCGGGGGTGTGGTGGCACCCACCCAGTCACAGCTCTGTGGACACAGGGAGGTATATGAGCAATGGGGAAAGAAGCCTTCACAGTTCCAGCAGATCCTTTCATCATCCCTTAGCCACGGGCTCCAGCCCTGCCAGGCAGTGGAGGAGAAGCAGGAGTAGGATCAGCCCTCAGTTCCAGCACTCCAGGATTCAAGCCCCATTTGCAGTAGCATATGGGCAGCCCTATGGACATAACAGCAGAAAAGTGCTCATCCAGCAAGGAGACACCAGTGTCCCAAAGGGACATCAGGGCGTCACTTGGCCACAGGCCAGCAGTTGGCTGCCACACCAGGCCATGGGGGACAAGATCAGACCCATTTTACCTCACTTAGCCAGTGCCAGGCACATCGTCCTGGGCAGGGCATCGCCAGCCACCACCTGCACACGCTGGAGCTCCCCATCCTCTGCCCTGTGTCCTCCACTGGCCCATCTCTGCTGGCAGCTGGGGCACAGCTGGACCTGCTGTGTTTTGGGATTTCCCATGCCCGGAGTCATCCTCCTGGACCTGGCTGCTCCAGCAGAGACCCAAGCCTTACCACTGCCCTGATTGATGCTTCAACCCCACTTATTTGCCCCCACACACTTCTCCAGGAAAGGGGAGAAGGAGAGTCTCCAGCAGCAGCTCCTGGAGGCGCAGGTGCTCCAGGCATAACTCTCCTACTTTGTTTTCTTCCCTTTCACAAACTGACTGCAGCAGTTGAAAATTGTTCCTGCATGAGAGATTTTAAGCAGGACTTAAATTAAGGGGAAGAAGGCTGGAGAAGTAATTTTGTCTTCCACAAGAACTAGTTTTAATTTCTGTTTCTCCAAAGTCCCACACCTTTCTTGTTCTCATGTTGAAAGACTTCAGTGCACATGGTTTTACAACCTGACAGGGAACAGCTCCGTTTTGGCATTGTGCTGCCATGGGGTGAGATGACTGCAAGAGATTGGAGCCTCCGGGGTGAGGAAGAAAGAAAGGGGAGACCGGGATCACAGGCATCATGTGCTCTGCCAGCCTTGAGCTGATTACATCCTCCTGATTCATGGGAAGGGCACTCCTGCCAACCCACTTCTCTCTTGTGAGCCAACTGCAGTGCCCTTGGGAGTTTGCAATCTTGTAAAACTCTCTGAGCCCCATAATCTGAAAAAGAGCAGGGAGGGGGAAGGAAAAAAAGAAGTTAAAGGAAAAAAAACTGCTGGGAAAACTGCTGTTCTTGCATGTGATTTCCTTGACGCAGATAACAGGCAGCTGCATATTCTCAGAGCAAGAGGACATGGAGTTCATGAGGACTGAGTATTTTTGAGGCTTCAAAACTCTTCAGCAAAGAGCCCCAGGACACAGAGTATGTCCAGCACACCCCAGGACACTGTGGATGCACAGCACAGCAGCTCCCTCCAAGGGTGCCAGGCTCTGGCACAAGTGGCTCGGGTGCTTCCAGAAGAGCCCTGAGATCCTGAAGACTGAAAGAAATAAAGCCAGTGGCCTGAGCAGTAATGCCAGGAAATCCGAGTCTGGGTGCATCTCGCTCCATCACATTTTCTAGCTCAGCATCTGCCCAGGGTGGCTTGGGACCAGCTCATCTTGCTGGGAAGTGAGAAAACATTGCAGATTCTTCCCAACAAGTTTTTCACAATCCTATGGGCAGTATCTAAACTGGATAGCTTGAAATATTTTCTGACAGACTTTTGTAAGGACAGACCCTTTGTGGGGCTGGTGATGAAGAAATTCTTTTGGAGTTTCCCTCAACACGGAGTGCAAGGCTGCAGAAAGCAGGGATGCCAGATAGCGCAGTTCGAAGCGTTGGCACTCAGCACGGCACAGACACACCCGTGCTCTGCCAGCGACAAGTGAACTCCGCTGAGCACAGCCTGCGACATTCATTGTTTCTGTTTCCCACACAGCCGCTTGGCTCCAGGAGACGCAGAAGAGTCGGGTACCTTTGGGACTCCCCTCNGGCGGCGCCGGGCGCTCTGGAGGAAGGTGGCGGAGGCGCAGGAGCGGCAGGAGCTCAGCCTGGTGCGGATGGAGGCGGCGGCGCGGCGCTTTCGGGAGCAGGTGAGCACCGGCAGCCGCGGCCCCCGCTGCATCCCCCGGGGCGGGCTCCTCACCGGGGGCCCCCCCCCCTCGCCTACCCCCGGCCCGCCCCCCCCGCTCNAGCTCCGTTTTGGCATTGTGCTGCCATGGGGTGAGATGACTGCAAGAGATTGGAGCCTCCGGGGTGAGGAAGAAAGAAAGGGGAGACCGGGATCACAGGCATCATGTGCTCTGCCAGCCTTGAGCTGATTACATCCTCCTGATTCATGGGAAGGGCACTCCTGCCCACCCACTTCTCTCTTGTGAGCCAACTGCAGTGCCCTTGGGAGTTTGCAATCTTGTAAAACTCTCTGAGCCCCATAATCTGAAAAAGAGCAGGGAGGGGGAAGGAAAAAAAGAAGTTAAAGGAAAAAAAACTGCTGGGAAAACTGCTGTTCTTGCATGTGATTTCCTTGACGCAGATAACAGGCAGCTGCATATTCTCAGAGCAAGAGGACATGGAGTTCATGAGGACTGAGTATTTTTGAGGCTTCAAAACTCTTCAGCAAAGAGCCCCAGGACACAGAGTATGTCCAGCACACCCCAGGACACTGTGGATGCACAGCACAGCAGCTCCCTCCAAGGGTGCCAGGCTCTGGCACAAGTGGCTCGGGTGCTTCCAGAAGAGCCCTGAGATCCTGAAGACTGAAAGAAATAAAGCCAGTGGCCTGAGCAGTAATGCCAGGAAATCCGAGTCTGGGTGCATCTCGCTCCATCACATTTTCTAGCTCAGCATCTGCCCAGGGTGGCTTGGGACCAGCTCATCTTGCTGGGAAGTGAGAAAACATTGCAGATTCTTCCCAACAAGTTTTTCACAATCCTATGGGCAGTATCTAAACTGGATAGCTTGAAATATTTTCTGACAGACTTTTGTAAGGACAGACCCTTTGTGGGGCTGGTGATGAAGAAATTCTTTTGGAGTTTCCCTCAACACGGAGTGCAAGGCTGCAGAAAGCAGGGATGCCAGATAGCGCAGTTCGAAGCGTTGGCACTCAGCACGGCACAGACACACCCGTGCTCTGCCAGCGACAAGTGAACTCCGCTGAGCACAGCCTGCGACATTCATTGTTTCTGTTTCCCACACAGCCGCTTGGCTCCAGGAGACGCAGAAGAGTCGGGTACCTTTGGGACTCCCCTCCACGCTGCCTTGATCCTCCAAGCCAAGCCAAGCTCCCAGAGGGGCTGAAAAATTCCGGGGAGATCAAAGCCTCCCTGCGCGAACGGAAAAACCCATAAACCTTATCAGATAGAGACCACCCAGCACAGGGAGGGGCGAGCTGTCATCCAGCAGCTTTTCCTGCTCCCGAACCTCCCCCTCCCTGCCCGCGCTGCGCTCGCACGGCAGCAAACCGGTTAAATCCCTGTCCGGCTCGAATCCCGCCCAGGTTTTGGCTCGCTCTCCCCACGGGCGGGTGCCCNCGGCTCCTTATACGGACCCACGGGGATTAAGCGTTGTTGTTATTTTCCCTTTCTAAGTCAATGTGCGTGTGTACCCCTCAGCATCGCGGCGATCGCCGCTGTCGCAGGGATGGGGAGGAAACGCTGTGTGGGGCAGCGTTTAATATAATATCTCCCGTTTAATGACGAGAGATAACCCGTTATGCCGATAGCAGTCACGGGCAGCGAGGAGGGGAAAATCCCTGTCTGAAAGCTTCCCGTCGCCGTGGTGGGAGGCTCGGGCTGGTTGAGGAGGCAGCAGGAAGAGGCGACAGGCGATGTGTTATCAGCAGAGGCCAAAGTGCAGCCGCAGCTGCAGGGATGCGATGGTGCCCCGCGGCCCCGGCCGGCAGCCCGACCTCGGGCTGCGGCAAGGTCGCTCAGGTTCAGAGTCCAGCTGGGAGGCGTGAGGCTTGATACATTTTTCATGATGTTTGGTAGGTGGTGAAGAAACCTCTGCTGACCCAAAAATTACCCAGGGGCTCCCTGGTTTTTGCACTTCCATGTGCAAATATATTATAGTGCCAGGAGAACTGGCTCCGGTTCTGGTTTCGTTCCTTGATGGAAACATTTGTATAACAATTACACCAACTCCCACTGTAATTCAGCAAGAGCGTTGCACTAAGCTGTTCCCCCAGGCCTGACCATGACCTGTCTGAACAAGGCTGTGTGAATGGCTTTACTTTAATTAGTAGGTGCTTGGTGTGACTGGTCTGAACAGGAAGAAAGGCTGAGAAAGCCGGGGCTAATATTGGCCCTGAAGGTTTCACACCGTGCTCATGGGTGTCAGGTAGAGCAGGATGTGGTCTTGAGTCAAATACCACCTTCAGTGACTAAGTGACAGACATTTTTTGGGTGAGTTACAGAGGGGACCAAGGAGAAAGGAGGAACCCATCAGCTGAAGTAGAAGTGTGACATTGCCTGTTCAACCTTTCCCACAGCATCCTTCCGTGAACGTGGTCTCCGTCCTCTCTCTGCCTCTGCCAGAGCTCTCCAAGAAGCTCCGAGATGGCTCCCTGCCTCTGGACCACGTCTTCTATGCCTATGTGGGCAAGGTGAGGAGCAAGGGCAGCAGGGCAGCATCTCACCCATGGTGGGGCTGGCTTTTTCTGGGAGGAGCACAACACAAGGTTCAAACCTGGCTCAAATGCTGCTGAGCTGTCACTGTGCAGCGGTTAGTGGTGGGCACTTCTGTGGCTTTCTGTGAGTGGTTAGAGAGCTGGGCATCTGGCTGCCATAGCTCTCAGCTTGGTTTGGAGGAAAAAAGAACAGTAAACAGCATCTGCAGAGCCCACGCCTTCCTGGGAGAGCCCACACTTTCCCTAGGGCAGGTATACCTGTAGGGAGGTGGCAGAGTGCTGCTGTTGTCTCCCCTCCATCTCCAAATGGGTTGTTAAACCTCAAAAAGTCAGTTTTCATGTTCATTCTCTACTTTTGCCCTAATGTTCTGACCACTTCCTGGGTTCCCTCTTAGGGACTATCGTTTATGCCACCCCAGAAGCTCAAACAAGAGAACAGTCTGTGTTATTCATCTGAGCTGAGTGCCTCCCTTTAGCACACACAAGCTGGTACTATGGCCCCACTGTGTCCATCTTGGAGTTTGGCTTGAAAAGTAGCAGGAAGGGCTGCCCTGATACCACCTGTGCAGATGGGGAGGAGGAGAAGGGGGAAGAGGCAGGTGTCCTTTGCGGAACAGAGATCATTGTGCAGCACCGTGGGCTGTGACTCACCTGTGGGCTTGTCCTGCTTTCCCCAAGGCCCTCCAAATTGCCACAGAAACCAACTGCATCACGGAGTTTCTGCAGGAAAGCGAGACCCAGCTCCGCAAAGCCAAGCTGATGGAGAAGCAAGGTCTGCTCTATGGGGTGCCTGTCAGCATCAAAGACTCCATAGACTGCCAGGTACCTCCAGCACAATTCCACATGTATCCCGAAATCCCTGTGGGCTGGAGTTTGGGGAGGGGGGAGCTTTGACCTCAGCACCTGACTTGACTTTGTCATAGCTGATGTGGAATAGGCTGCCTGGACAGGGGAGGGGCTTTGCTGCCTGTCTCCCATGTGAGCCAACAGAGAAGTGTGGTCAGATTTGCCACCAGCACACCTTTAAACGTGTGTGTGATGGGTGACTTGCTGGAGTGCATGTATGCGCTTAAACATGTAGATAAAAGTATGGGGGCAGGGAGAATTGCAGTCCTCCAACTGGAAACCTCATTGTCCTCTGTTCCCAGGGTCATGATTCCACGTTGGGCTTCATAAAAAACCTCAATAAACCCGCGGCGGAGGACAGCGTGGTGGTGCAGGTGCTCAAGAGACAGGGGGCAATTCCATTTGTCAAAACCAATGTTCCCCAGTCCCTCATCAGGTAGGTGGGTGCTCCGTTCCCTCAGCATAGCAGCAGTGCTCTCTTCCTCCTCTCAAGGGAGGGTTTCTATCTGGTCTCATTCTCATTTCTCACTTCTTTTTATATAACAACACCTGGTCTCCATTCTTTGTGTCTATAAATTTCCCTTTATAAAGTAAACACATTTACACTGAGGATAAAAATTATCTCTAGTTCCACATGAAATCAAAAAGCAGAAGAGGAGGAGGAGAGGAGAGAAACTGTTTTTATCTTTTTTAATATTAACCTCTCAGAGATGACCCTATTAACTCTAAAATGCAAACACATATTCATGGAAGGGGAAGCTAGTTAAGCTAATGGCCTTAAATTATTCTGCCCCCAAACCTCCTGCTCTATCTGGCAGGACCACTCTTTGTGTCATTGATATGTGGTGTGCTCAGGTGTGCTCTGCTGGACAGCCACCCTTCTAGTGTCCCTGTGTCCTGCCAAGGGAGCTCTGGCAAAGCTCCTCTGTGGGTGACCATTGCCCAAGCCCTATGAAATGCCTTCCTTAAGGTGATGTGGTAATGGCTGGCCACAGTTCAAAAAAAGCCACACAAAGAGGTTGCCCCAGGGATTATCAGACTTTGCACCACTTTCTAGGGAAGTCCAGTCAAATACCTCTGCAGCTGGCATTTGGCCTGTGCTCAAGCAGGGGCTCAGCGTTGGGTGACCTGTGGCACTCAGCTGCCTGAACAGGAAGACTTTCCAGGAGGGTTGATGTATGTGTGCTGCCAGTGGTTCTCTCTGGGATAGGTTTAATGTCAGTAAATTAAGCTGTCAGTGAATTCAGGTCCTGGGATCACCAGGAAAAAGCTCCTGGTCTTCATGACCACAGGAAACTATGTCAGTGTAAGTACTGGTGAATCACCTGATTGCCTTCTCAAGGTCTTTTAGTGGTGACTGGGCTCCACAGCAGCAGATGCCTGAATTCCTCATTTGCAATATGTCTCTCTCTCTCTTCAGCTATGACTGCAAGAACTTAATCTTTGGTCAGACCCGCAACCCTCTGCTGTACACCAGAACCCCCGGAGGCTCCTCTGGTGGAGAAGGAGCACTTGTAGGAGGTGGTGGGTCCATCTTGGGCATTGGAACAGATGTAGGAGGGAGCCTGCGTTTTCCTGCTGCCTTCTGTGGGGTCTGTGCAATCAAACCCACAGGGAAGAGACTCAGGTACTGTGAGAAATGCAGCGACGTCTGCGGTGACACCCACTCTACCAACCCCTGTGCTGGGATGTTCCTACTCCTGTGGGCAAGGGAAACTTGGGAAGAACTGAGAAGAGCTCGTTTATCCCTCCTGCCTGGGCAATATCTGAGGCCTATATGGAGGGAAGTATTGGTTCCCCCAGAATGGAGGTGGGGAAGCCTCTTCATCTGCATGCTGAGGGGATGGTTCTTCCTGACTGACATGGCCTAAATCACTCAGGCCTAGACTTTGTCTCTTGAGCTTTCTCTTGGCCCTGCCTTCAGCCAACCTTCACATCTGCAATTTTAATTAATACTTGCTACTGCTTAAAGCCTTTCCCTTCAATGAAAATTACTCAGCTGCTGTATTTTGTGTGTCTCTTTTCTTTACAGCAAAAGAGGAGTAATGGCTGGAGTCGTTGGGCAGAAGGCAGGTAGGAGCTGATACCTGTCCCCCAGCAGCAGGGCAGGGGTGAGAAGGACCCTCAGCTGGTTATGGGGCACTTTCTCCATCACATTTAGAGAGAAGCATGTTCCCTCTCAGCTTTCTACATAAGCTGAGAGGAGCCATTTGTGTAGCATAAACCACAATGCAACCTGTTACCCACAAGGTGTGGCCTTGTCTGTCACTGCTTTGTGAGGGTGGGATTAGCACCCAGAGGGAGTTTCTGATGTTGCCCTTGTGTCGTGATTGACAAAGCTTTTTGTTTATTTTTTTTTAAGTCATGAAATGGAGACGTCACGGTGCACATTAATGGATAGCAACTCGGTCCATAATGATGGACCTGTGGGTGGGAAGATGCTTGTGGGCATCCCCTGCCCAGTTCTTAAAGAGGAACTGTTGTCAACACTACATTAAGACAAAACAATGCCAAGAGGTCCTGGTTCTGCAGAACATGCCCTTGAAAGACCCTCAGCCATGAATGCTCTCTTGTGGTCTCTTCCAGTGGCTGCAGCAGTGGGACCCCTGGCAAAAGACGTGGAGAGCCTGGCGCTGTGCCTGCGGGCGCTGCTGTGCGAGGACATGTTCAGCCTGGACAGCACGGTGCCACCCCTCCCCTTCAATGAAGAGGTACAGAGCCTCCAAGGGGGCAGAGATCTCTGGGGAGAGCTGCAGGCTGAAAACACCTGAGCCACGGGTGGGCACCTGGGCAGAGCCAAGTGCTGCTTTCCAAACTCGCCCCGTGGCATGGGTGTGCTGCTGGCTCCCCTGGCACCCTTCCAGCCAGCGTCTCCCTGTCCCTGCAGGTGTATTCCAGCACAAAACCCCTCCGCATAGGCTACTACGAAACCGATTTCTTCACCATGCCCAGCCCGGCCATGAGACGCGCCGTCCGCGAGACCAAGCAGCTCTTGGAGGAGGCTGGCCACACGGTAGGGGCCTTGGGGCTCCTTGGACAGGGGGACAAGCCCATCCCGTGTCTTTTGACTCAGCAGTTGTTGCTCAAAGGGAAAACATTGTTTTCAGGGAAGGATGGAGGTTTTCCTGTGGGATTGTCAGGAAATCCTTGGCCTGCTTCAAGCCCTCAGTGGCTTCTCCCAAACAGTGCCTGTGCCACTGATACCCTCCTCCATTGTCCCTCCAGCTGGTGCCCTTTGAACTCACAAAAGTGGACTACGTGATCTTTAACTACTGCGTCAGGGGAATGTTCGCAGATGGAGGCAGCTCCTTTGTCAGGAAATTGTAAGTGTGGCCTGGAGTGGTTTGGTGGGATTGGTGCCTGTCTATTAAAATCCTCCCTAGGCTCTGGCTGGACTCGGGATACAGGTAGCAGATATAGTGGATGTAGGTAGTGGCTGGTAGGCACAGGGTGGGGGCCTAACATTAAGTGGTTCAGCTGTACCTTGGTTCTCTTTGGGATTGTTACCAGCCTTGGAAGGAGGCTGGGAGCTGATATCCTGTAAATGCTGTGAGAATCAAGTGTTGCCCAGCAGAACAGAGCAAACCTCTTTTTGTCACTTAGATACGCTGTTCAGAGGGGTTGGCCTGGGAAAAGCTGATCTGCTGTGATTGCTTCCTACCACTGCTCAGCTAAACCCACCCCTCTCCCTTTCAGCAAAGGGGAGATGGAGAAAGGCGGCACGGGGCTGTTCTTCTGGCTGGCAAAGGCACCACACTGGCTGAAAACTCTCCTCTCCTGGATTTCCAAACCTTTCGTAAGGTCCATTTCTTTCTAGTGTAGACAGAGTTAAGCTGTATGTGAATAACTTGCCTCCCATTGCAGTAAGGCTTTCTCATAGAGAAGTCTCCTGGGCATTGTTATCTGGCTGTGGTCAGACACATCTCCAAACTGGAGTGATGCTATTTCTGTTCCTTTTCTCCTCACTTTGGGAAAATCCACAAGTCTGGACTGAGCACTGTGGAAACAGCTTCTATTTGTGACTGAGCTGTCCCAGAGGACAGAGCTGGGATTCATATATTTTTTTTCACTTTCTCCTGCTCAGGTGCCTCGATTTTCAAGTATCATAAGAAGTATGAAAGAAAAGTGAGTAAATCTGAGCCTGAGCAAATGTGTGAAGATTTGTTTTGCAGCAGTGTTTGCTACATTATTGATACTGCTGCAGCTGCGTGTGTCTGACAGAATGCAAGGCAGAAAATGCAAGGGTGGGAGCAAACTGAGCAATTTGTGTCAACACCATAACCTTGCTGGGTTTGGAAAACTGTTTGGAAATTGAGTGTGGGAATGAGATCAGGGTCATAGCCTTTTGCTTAGGAAGAGGATGAAGCCTGTGGGAATGAAATATGGTGTTGGCTTCAGCACTGGTTAATGCATCCATCATGCCAAGAAGTAGGGATGCCATAAGGCAGAAAGAAGGTGTGTGCACAGGGAAGGATGCCTTTCACTGGGTTTGTTTCCTTTTACAGCACAGTGGATGAAGTCTGGAGCCTTCATCATGAAATCGAGGTAAAGTATTAAAGTTTTGGGTTAAATGGTTTTTGTTTGATTTCTCTTTGGGAAGAGGCAGATTCAGCACTCACCAAGGATAGGAGATTATAGGTTTCTGGTGATGTAAGGTGGGAACACGTCACTCCTCAACAGATCTCACTTGGATGTGCAAGTTCTCAGCACATTTAAACACGTAGGCAAGTTCATGATGCCAAATCAGACCTGAATTTTTGACACCTGCATATAAAAATGTAGGTCATCAGACTTGCCTTTATTTCCCCCCTGGTTTTCCAAAAACAAAAGCCCATGTCTCAAGTCACCACGTGCCTGTGCACTCAGTCTTTGCCCACCTACCAGTCTACCAGGGAGAAGGTGCTTTGCAAGCTAGGAGGAATATTGTCCAGGCAGCAAAGCATTGCTGGATTTTAGCAGGATCAGGCCTGATGTAGCCTGTTTGCTGCTCCCAGAGAAGAGCCAAGAGCCCAGCTGGATGCCCAAGGAGAGCCTCAGCCAGCAGCTGTGGGACAGTACATCCACCCCACTGACCACCAGCACATTTCCTCCTCAGGACTTTTGCCACCAGTTCATTTCCCAGTGGAAGAAGCTGAATCTGGATGTCATGCTGTGCCCCATGCTGGGCCCGGCTCTCGGCATCGGCTACCCTGCAAAGCTCTCAGGTAGGGCACTGACAGGGCACCTTTGCTGGGGCGCTGTGCCAGTATCCATGAGCAGCCTTCCTGCTCCCCTCACACCCCCGGGGTGCTGGCCAGCAGCAGGAAGAGCTCAGCTTTTGGGACAGCTGCAGCCCAGCCCACGGGGTGCACCTGGAACACCCCCCGGTGCAGTGGGAGCCAAAGGGCTGATTTCCATCCCTCAGCCCCTGAGCTCCCAGTGCGAGTGCCCCGTTAGCTGGAATCCTGCATGCACAGAGGGGTGAAGGCTTTCCCTGTGTGGGCTGGCACTGCAAGCTCCCCCTCTCCCCCAGTGGCAGTCAGCTACACCATGCTCTACAACGCCTTGGACTTCCCTGCCGGCGTTGTCCCTGTCACGCTGGTGACGGACGAGGACGAGGAGCAGCTGAAGGGCTACAAGGGATACTATCAGGACTGGTGGGACCGGACCCTGGCGAAGGTGAGCGGTGCCAGGTTCTCCAGGGGCACCAGCTCCCCCTTCCCTTCCCCTGGACACCCCCAAGCCTCTCCCCCTCTCTGTGCCCCAGGCTTTCCGCGGCAGCGTGGGGATGCCCGTGGCCGTGCAGTGCGTGACCTTACCGTGGCAGGAGGAGCTGTGCCTGCGCTTCATGAAGGAGGTGGAGACCCTCAGCCTGAAGAAGAACAGTTTCTTCTGAGCCCCGGGTGCTCAGCCAGAGCAGGATCCCAGCTAACAGCAGCGTGGGCCATCCTTTGGTGTGACCCACGGGACTCTTGTTCCCCTCCGTGAGGATGCAGTGGTGGCTGGGCTGGCTGCTGGATTTGGGAGCAAGGGGAAAGCAAGGCGAGCTCTGATGTGGTGGAGCTCTTCCAATCATTGTCCTAACACAGTACTTTTTATTATCTGAGTTATGTCTGTTACTTCAAGTCTGTGTTTGTGTGTGGGGTTGGGGTGGATTTTAATCACCCCAGGGAAATACAAGAATGTGAGCTTTCTCTTACAAATGGGGAAACTGGGGCACGGGCACTGGTTCTGTCTGAGATGCTCAGACTACTAGGAACAGGGATTTTCCCCTCTGTTCTCACCTCCCTGAGGATGAAATCTGGCGTTTTCCCTAGCACAGACCAGCAGTCAGAAGGGAAAGCTGAGCCTCCATGCAGACTCTGGCAAGCAGGGATGGAGCTGGCCCACTTCCCACAGGGCTGCTGGCACCGTGCACAGCATGAAGGAGAAATCATGGAATTGCAGAACAGTTGGTGCTGCAAGGGCCCTTAGAGATATCTCCTTCCAATCCCCTTCCACAGGCAGGGACACCTTCCACTAGATCAGGTTGCTCAGAGCCCCACCCAACCAGGTCTTGAACACTGCCAGGAGTGAAGCATCCACAGCTTCTCTGGGCAACCTGTGCCAGGGCCTCACCACCCCCAAGGAAAGAATTTATTGTATCTTACCTAAATCCACCCCCTTTCAGTTTGAAGCCTGTATTGAGCAGCGTGCCAAGGTCAGATGGACAGCAGACAGCCTGCCCTGCACACCTTCTCCTCCCATTTGACCCGTGCCAGGTTTTCCAGCAGGATTTTCCAGGCACTGGCAGCCCCTCTTGCTGGGGTTGGCAGCACTGGCTGCTCCCAGCAGGTTTCCAAGGGTGTTCCAAAAGGAATACCACAATGCAAAAGTGTTTTCCCAGCGCGGGAATGCCAAAAGCAGATTGTAAAAAAGCTCTGGCAGGATTAATGTTTGGGTTTTTAATGTATTATCCTAGTTTAAACCATGCAAAATCATGGAGTGTTTTCAAGGGCCTGGGATAGTGTTCATCACAGCCAAGGAGAAAGCAGCCCCCAAGGACCCCCGTTCTTTATCAGCAGGCTTAGGAGGGAGGGAGCTCCAGGCATCCCATGACTGAATGCTATGTAAAGCCAAGCCCAGAAGAGCCTGGGTGGGGTTAGAGGTGTGTTCTTCCCACAAGAAAATGCTGGATATGTTTGTTTTAAAATTCAAGCCTGGAGGACTTGTCCCAGGAAAGGCAGTGCCACCTGCACTCCTGCTCCCGGAGCCAAGCACCACGTCACTGCTGGTTTAACCACTCTCTCCCTGGCATGGAGGTGGGCAGAGTGCAGAAGTCCAAACCATGGAGCCACCAGTGATCCTGAACCTGTAATTACTCCTCACTGGAAGCCCTGAGTGAAGACCTCCAGCAAGCCATGCCCATGACCATGGGACAGTGCACCAGGCGGGGCCAGAGCTGCTGGGTGGCTCTGGGGACTTGAGGCTGCCACAAGGGCCAGCTGCAGGCTGCTCCCAGCCCAGCCTGGCACAAAGAGGTTGGTGTGAGTGGCAGCACTGAAGCACTGAAGGCTGGGATGGGTCAATGAAGACCAGTGAGTGGGGAGAGGTTGGTGACATCTACACTGAGTTGTTTGGCTCATTTTGCTGCCCGCCCTGTCCAAATAGGGAGGATCCTCCTCAGTTTTCCTGTCAGCAGTTTCTCTGCAAGGTCTTACGTGTTCCTCAAGCCTCCTCCCTGCTGCCACAGGAATAATCCCACAGGACATGTCTGTAACAGGCAAGAAGGTAACACGATACAGCAGCACGACCACTGGCTTCAGTTCCCAAACGAGACCCCTCCACCAGAGAGCAATGGTTACTCTGGATGATCTCCCCTTACAATCTGTGCTATCCTGCTGACTGGAGCAGAGCCAGCATCTCTCCAGAAGTAGAGGGGTTGCATTGCCTCTTGGCAATGAGCTCTCAGAGGCATTCCCTGTCCCTTCCCTGTGGGCTTGCAGATGCTTGAGAACTGAGAGAAGCTTAATTTTTTCAGCCTCTCCTTTTTGCACTAAGCCACAGAACAGTCCTGGGCAGGGGAGCACCCATAGCAAGGGGCAGTTGGTAAGACTACATGGTCCAGCTCCTTTGCATTCTGCTGGCTGGAGGATGGGTTAGAAACAGGAGAGCAGACTCTGGATCCCTCAGAGGGGATTTCCCAAAAGCACTTGCCCTCTGATTCAGGTTGCCAAAATGCTTTTCAAAGGGGCTTTTCTTGAAAATGATACAAAGCAGTCACTCCCTGAAAGCACCTTCAGAGAGTTCTTCCACACTGCATTTCCAGAGTCACTGTTGCACCTTCATTCTCTTGGTTCTCCTGTGTGGTAGCCACACTCCTGAGCTCCCATCTGTCCACAGGGACACTTTGACTCCCTACCTGATGTTCCCCAGGACAAGCAGAACTACATTTTCCCAGGCTCACGGGGCTGCAGGTGATGCTGCCTGAAGGACAGGGATGATGGCTGAGCACTGCTTGCTAATGGGCTTAAGTGTTCATTAATTACTACACGTGGGTATAGCAGGGCCAGCCCAGCGCTGGGCTTTGCTGGCATTCAGCTCTGTGTGTAGTCAGGTACAGCCACAGCCACTGGCTGGGGGAGACACAGCCTTGGGGACACCCCCAGGCTGAGTAAGCTGGGCACACTGCTTTGCAGCCTGACCCACAGTGCTGCTCCAGCAGCCAGACCCTTTCAAAGTCCACAGTCTGCATTCCTGGGCTTTGTTAAACCACTCTGCTTCAGAGCTGATCCTGCACAGTGGGCGAGCGCGGGGTCTGCATTCATCAGCCCTCCGAGGAGCAGGTGGGAGAGCCAGGTGTCTGCAGCTGGGCTTAAGAGACAGAAGTCATGACCCAAGAGCCACTGTGGCAGGTCCTGGATCCATCCTGGGGAGACCTTGGTGCCCTCTTGGCTCTGCTCTGCAGCTCAGCTGCGGCTGTGGTGCTTCTGGAATGGCTGGGAAGGAGGCTCGTCCAGCAGAAGATGGATGAGGCAAGGAGGTCTCGGCATCTGGCCCTGGAGAGAATGGAGAAGGCAGCTTGCAGGTAAATTTGGGGTATGTGCAAGGAAGGGATTATAATTTGGATAACCAAGGAAATGGGGGAGCTCTGATCAATCCCTCTGTGAATGGCAGCTGGGGCACAGGCATGTTTTGGAGCATCACCAACCCAAGGTTTTGTGAGGGTCATCACCCTCCATTGCCTCAAAAGGCCCTCCCTCCCTCAAAAGACAGCGTAAATTAAGTTTTCTCCATACAGACCCATTGAGGAAATCCTGAGGATGAAAGAAAAATTGGAGCTTGGGATCTTCTCAATCAGGTCACCACCCCAGACCTCCCATGCCCATTCTCCTCATCCATCCCTACTGCCAAGCCTTTCCTCTCCCATCCTCTTTCCTCTGCCCCTCCACAGGGATCTGTCTGCCCCATCATCCTCAAAGTACAAGGGGCTTCCACATCCTTCCAACATCTGCACATCAGTGACCAAAAGCCATTTCCTCCTGCCCATGCCCAGGTAAAGAAGCACCTGGATTTTAGGAGGTCAGTCCTTTAGAATTGTCTTAAACCTAGAAGAAATACCTCCTGCTATTCTTTTCTTGGAAGGGAGGTTGCAAACAGCCCAATTGCTTTTTTTTCACCTGTTAATGATAAATTTTGTAAAACTTTAGCTGGTTGAACTGCTATTCAGTGAGTTAGAGTTAGAAGGGGAGTGAAGGCCTGTAAGAGAGTAAACAGAGACAGGTCTGACCACTCTTACAGGTTCATGCAACTCTCCAGTCAAGGTGCAGCTTTCTGCCTGTTTTGGTTCTGGTTTTATGAACTAAGACTCAGCAAATTCCCCATCTGTAAATTCCCCGCTCCAGCACACAGAGTGCTCTGTGGGAGGTCTGCATGTCTACAGGGCATATATCCTAGAATTTCCCACTCAAGGTGATTGCTGGGCAGATGTTAGAATTGGGCCTTAACCAACCTTTTCTGTGTTTTTCTTCCCTCTGTACCCAATTCTCCACCCTTTGCAGAACCCAGGCACCCCGACCTCGCAAATCCTCTCGCTGACAATGGTGGAGTTGGCAGAGAAGCGGAAGGAGGGATCCCTCTCCCCAGAAAGTGTCCTCTACTCCCACATGGACAAGGTGAACGATACCTCCAGCATGGCAGAGATGCTGCAGGGCTCTCCTACAGTGGGACTTTCAAATTAAAATCAGCTCATTTGCTGAGAGAACCAGCAGTGCTGGGGATGACAATTTTTGGTACTGTTAAGTCTGAAGAGTGGCTTACAAGCAAATAAGCAGGACAGAATCCAGGGCAGAAAAACATCTCAGAAAGAAACATATAAAGTTCATAGGTTAGATCTTAATAATGCTGAAGCTTTGAGAAGGTTGAAAATTCAGCTTGAAAACTCAATATATAATGTCTCCTTCCATGCATTCATCTGTCTTGCTGCTCTTCTCTGTTCTGGAGAGGCTTTGGAGGTGAATCAGGAGGTGAACTGTGTGACAGACTTTATTCATGGATGTGAGGATCAGCTCCAGAAACTGAAGAAGCAAAAGGAAAAGGGGCTGCTCTATGGCATTCCCATCAGCATCAAGGACCACATTAACTGCAAGGTACATCCCCAGTTCCTCTGCCTTTTGCCACGGGTCTGGGAACAGGCCAGGATGTCCCATCCTCATCGGGACTGGCTAAGAGTTCCCTCAGACAAGGATGTTCTGGATCCAATATTGTGGGACCAGCAAACCTGCCCTTCTTATGATTAAAATTTTGGTTTCTGCAGAAACCTGTAACCTGTTCTGGTCTGGTTTTCCCTGGGATAGTCAGGTCCTGTTCTGCCTCTGAGAAAAGTTAGGTGGGACCTTTGCCACAAGAGGCATGATCAATTAGGTTTGGTTTTGAAACAGCTCCAAACAGCATCTCTCCTGCACTAAAAAGAGCTTTGTTTCCCATCCCCAAGGGCCACATCTCCTCTGGAGGGATGGTGAAATTTGTGGGCCAAGTGAAGGAAGAAGACAGTCATTGTCCAAGTTCTGAAGCACAAGGGGGGAATCCTCTTTGTGAAAACCAACATCCCACAGACCACGATAAAGTAATGCCATGTTTGCCATCATGGAAACACTGTGACAGGTGCCTCTTGCTATCCAAGCTAATTGAGCATGTTAATTGCCTCCTTACTTCGATCTAAAATGTTTTCTCTTGTATTTGATGCCTCTTCCTTCTTAAATTCAGCTGTCCCAACAAATCTACTTCATGCCAATTCTACCTTAATTCCACACCCATCCCTGCACGGTGCTCTATGCCCTGTATTTATGGTTTGCAGAGGCAGAAGTACCTCACTCACCTGCTGAGCTTCCTCTCCCCAGCTACAACTGCAGCACCCCATCTTTGGTCAAACCTTGAACCCTCTCAACCCCCAGAAGGGCCCCGGGGGCTCCTCGGGAGGGGAGGCAGCTCTGATGGCAGGGGGAGGCTCTGTCCTGGGCATCGGCTCCGATGTGGGCGGCAGCATCCGCCTGCCCTCCAGCTTCTGCGGGCTCTGCGGCCTCAAACCCACAGGCCACAGGATCAGGTACATCCCAGCTCCTGTCCTCTTCTTCCACCCACTGTGGAGGCTGCAAGGTGTCCCCCACCGTGCATCAAACTGCAGTAGTGCCCGTGGTTTCCTCCAGGGATAAGTTAGCATTGAACTTGCTCTGTTAATAACACAGGATGACTTCAATCTTTATCACAACAAAGACTTATTCAGTTTTTAATAGCTCTGGCCAAGAAGCTGAAAGCAAATACTATAGGATGATCTCCTTTTCAGATGTTTTCCAGTCCTTGCTTTGCTTGTAAGAGTTTTCTGTTTATCAGAGGCAGTTTGCCCATAGATAAGGAGTTAGTTGCAGCAGGGAAGAGATTAATAAATACTGTCCCTAGCAGCTTCCAGACCACGTAAGTCTTCTTCATAGCCTAGGAAGTGTCGAGTCTTTGCAAGAACTTTTCCCCTCCTAGATTTGGTTGAGGGCAAATGGGAAGTTTGCAACTCAGCATGGTGACCTGCCCTACAGCCTGCTGCTGATCTGCTTCTCCCATTATGTTCCCAGCAAACATTGCTTGGGAGTCGTTGGTGCTCTCACAGGAATGCAATCAGGTAAGTCCATGATGACATGTTACTACATCAAACCTTTGCCTCTTACATCTCCAGCTACTGGAATGCCAGCAAGTGTGCTTGCTGTGCTCTGTGCCTCACGGCCAGCCAAAGCAGTGACCTGTGAGAACAGCCTCATGTTATTATGACATTTTGCACCTTTGTTCTGTTCCGTGTGGTGGCCGCTGTTGGCTGAACCTCAGCAGGATGAAATCAGTGCAGTGATGGAATGGAACCAACAGTGCAATGTGTAGCAGGAGAGGTGTGAGATGTGCATGCCAAAGGCCTGGGATGTCTCACGGGAGATGCTGCCAGGAGACTCTGACAGCTTCAGCTGCTGCCAGGCAGGATTGGTGGGAAGGCTGCAGCCCTCTCTCCTCAGGACTGCAGAAGCCTGGCCCAGGAGGTCATTAGGCTCGTTAGGCTGCCTCTGCTCTGAGACTGGCAGATCATTCCTGCCAGACCTCCTTGCTCATTACACTCATTCCCCACTTCTTTTCCCTGACCTGAAACTCCCCCGTGCTGGAGCCCCACCAGGAGCTCTGTGCCAGCACCAGCCCAGCTGGCTGCAGGGACAGGCCCTTTGTGCTCGCTGTGACAGGCATGCTGGGGCCCATGGTGAGGGATGGGGACAGCCTGGCCCTGTGCATGAAGGCTCTGCTCTGCCAGGAGATGTTCTAGCTGGACCCCACCATGCCCCCCATCCCCTTCCATGAGCAGGTAAGGCTCAGAGGCGCTCCCATGTCTCCAGCTGCCCAGCAACAAAGAACAATCTTTGGAAATTCCTACCCAGTTTCATGTCCAAGATAGCAAAGGACCCAGGGAAACACACACCTTTGTGGACAGAGGACACCCAGCATGAGTGACCCCAAGAAGCAGCCACACAGCAGGGCTGGCAGGCAGGAGGTGCTGTGGAAAGGACCATACCAAGGCCCACTGCTGCAGACCTGTGCTCTGGACAGCACTGCTTTTCACCAGCCCTGTTCCTCCCATCATTCCCCCAACCCAGGAGAGCTCAGCTGGTGCCTCCCTGAGCCCTGGGAGCAGCCCAGTCCTGCTCTTCTCCTGGGTGCAATCATGGCTCCTCTTCTCACAGGTTTACACCAGCCCAAAGCCTCTTGGCATCAGGTATTATGATGGAGATGGTTACCTCCAGCCCTTGCCCAGCATGAAATGGGTTGTCCAGCACTCGAGGAAGCTCCTCCAGGATGCAGGGCATACAGTGGGTTTCCATGCCTGTGGTTGCCTGGAGCTGTCACCCTGCTCCTAACAAAGTCTGGATAAATCACTTTCCATCTCCACTTTTGCTCCCTGTAAAAGAGAAAGGCAAATGCAACAGCTTGTTTTCTAAACTGGAGTGATCTTGCTTGTATTTCTGGCCTAGCAGATGTGATAATTATGTTCAGGTATCTCCACAACACCCCAAGCACTGTTGTTTCCATCATGCTTGGTGTTCCCATAAATATCAAATTCAAAACAGTTTCAGTGATCCCTCAGCTGTTAAACACAGCTTGTATATTTCTTAGTGGGTAAGTGGGAAGGAGGTTGGAGCAGTTGACCCTCTAGGGACTTATTTTAGCCTACATTTTTCTGTGGTTCCACCAGTGGAATTTTCTATATGGTAGCTGCTCCAATGATGCAAAATAATTTTAAGAAAATTTAAAATTGGTGGTTTGAAGTTCCTAAGAATTCTTCTCTGAGGATGCGGAGGAGTGGAGCCTGTGCCAGGTCCCAGTATGCATTAATGCCTTGCATAGGGCTAATGGGAAAGGACAGCAGGCAGATGAGAATGAGGCCTTGCTGTCCTAGAGCAGCAAAGGAAGGTGTAAGCTCCCCACCACTTCCCACTGACCTCTGGTGACCACTGATGAGGCAGGGAGGCTCCCAGAGGGCTCTCTGAGTCATTCACCTTTGCTGCCTCTTGGACAGGGATGGTTTTCTTTCAGCTCATTCCCTTTGCCCCACCAAAGATTGACTACGTGGTGCATGAGCTGTTCACCAGAGGGATTTTCTCAGATGGGGCTCCCCCCTGGTGGACTGCTTGTGGGTAAAACCCCATTGCTGTGTGGGCTGTGAAACCTGCAACTGTGAGGCCAGTGGCTGCATGCAGAGCATACAAACTGAACAATGAGCAGCAGAGGAGCAGTTCCTGGCAGGGTGACTCCAGCAGGAGCAGCAGGCAGCTCACAGCCACAGCTACCATGGTGGGTGCCCACCCAGCCACTCTCTGACCTCAGCATGCCCAGGGCTGTGCGTGGCCCCACCACTGCAAAGCCCCCCAGAACTTTCATGGCCCTGATGACACAGGCAGTGAAGTACTGATTTATCTGTCGCTTTTGCCATGAACATTTATACCTCAGCATTTATTGCTCAGTGTTTTCTGTTGAAACAGGCAGATTTTTTCTTCTAGGAACTCCCCTCCAAGACAAACCCTGCCTTGGGAGCAGCGCTGTTGTTCCGATTGCTCTGTGACTTGTCTACAGGTGACTTGTCCTGACTTTTTCACTCTCTGCTCTTCCAGCAACGGAGACATCATGGATCCCAACCTGAAATCCCAGTACAACACTTACAGGCTTCCTGCTCTGGTGAAAAGGATCTTGGCTATCATTTTGAAACCCACAGTAAGTGTGTGGATGTGTCTCACCTGTGTTATAGGAGATCTGCAAGGTGGGGAGGTTTCCTTGTGCAGGGAGGTAAATTGCACCACCCAGGAATGCTTGGTTGTTTCATGTTAACTGCCTGATGGCCTTCATAATGAAATACATTTGATTTTTAAACCAAGCTGAACTTATCAAGCGAGTCTGACAGCCTTTTGTGGGAGTTTTGTGGGGAGGCTGAAATATGATCCTTTCTCAGGAAACCTGTGAGCATACAGCCCTTCCAGCAATGAGCTCCAAGAGAATGGATATGACTAGCGAGGCTCTAAACAGCATTCCCACATCCAGAAGATGATTTCCAGGACTAGCAGTGTGGTCTAGAGCCTC
The DNA here is from genome assembly GCA_013399945.1 of Ploceus nigricollis. Taxonomy (NCBI): domain Eukaryota; kingdom Metazoa; phylum Chordata; class Aves; order Passeriformes; family Ploceidae; genus Ploceus; species Ploceus nigricollis. Next base: position 1,012,356 of record VXBC01008916.1, on the reverse strand, counting down.
ATTTGTATGAGTTGTAGTGATTAAATGTGTAAATTATTGTGGGAGTAAACCCTCTTCACTGGAACTGGCCTGTCCTTCAGAGCCACTTCTGCTAGGACAAGACAGATGCCCAAAATGCAGTCACAGGGTAGCCAGCTATTCCAGCTGCATTGTTGTTGACTAATCCCAAGTTTTTCCTCTTTCCTCCAAAAGTACCCACAAATTGCTCGGGATCCCAGTGCTCTCTGTGGAGTGGGGTAAGACACACTGGGGCAGCTCTGGAGAAGGGGGATGTGCTTGGCTGTGCCCACCCACTCATGCAGGTAGGTGCCAGCTGGCTGTGCAAAGCCCTGCCACGGGGCTGTGAGGCACAGGCTGAGCCAGGTGGGTGTGTGCTGCCTCTGCATCACCTGGGCTCAGCACTGCCTTATCCAGGGCTTCTCAGCCAGAGGGTGTTTTAAGAGTGACAGGGCTCGGGTGACTCCCTGGAGATGAGCACAGGGAGGGAGATAAAGGCTGTTTTCCCCATGTGGGTGGTACCCAGAGCACCAGGTGCCAAGTGAATGCAGAGGTCTCTGCCTGCACGTGCAGTGTGGTGTGAGGTACCTGCACCTCCAAAAGAGGCACAGACAGACCAAACTGGTAGCAAATGAATTTAGAATACTGATTTTTATCAGGTCTTCTGGCATGATCTAACAAAAGCTCTTTTTATGTACCTGTAAGCATGTGTGCACCAGGGGATCAGCTGGGTGGTACCATTGCTTGTTCCCAGAAGGGTCATGCAGTTACCTTAAAAATGGGCTGTCTGTGCATTTTCTTAATTGTTTTCTGTTGCCACAGTCACAAAGCTCATTAATTCTGCCACCTTTCCAGATCTGCCTAAAACCTCTGGGATCAGCGTGGAGCAATGGCAGTAATGTGACTTTATTTTTCTTACTATAGTAAGAGGTCTCCAAAGTTTCTAAGCAATTGCTTTGCACTCTGTGATGGACTTGGGGTTGGAAATTATTCACCGTACTTTGCCCTGCACTGTCTAAGCAAAAACAGCATAGGAACAGCCACTAAAGATGAGGCTTCACTTTGTCTTTTCTGTCTCTTGTTGTGAAATCTTCATTTCAGGTATTAGGTGTTACTGTTCTGACCTAAGGCCATGCTTGAACTATCAAGCAGAGACATTAGAAGTCAAAAATATTGTAGATGAACCCTGTGACTTAGGTAGCTTCCTTATGAACTCATTTGAGATCAGGAACCTCAGACAGGAAGCTTTTTCCTAGACAACTGCATCCACTGCTGCCACAAGCTGACCAGGTTCCTCTTTTAAACCAGCTGAGTTTTATGCTTCAATTTATTTTGAAGTTTTATTGACTGCCTCCTCTTGTCTCTGCTCTGATGGTTGGAAACCATCGTGTTTCCTTTGCTCTTTACTCCCTTCCAGTTTATCCTTATTTTATTTTTGTCCTTGGGTTTAAATAGCACCTCTCCTCTCTGGTATTTTCCACTGCCTCCGTCTATTTATAGGGAGTATCCTCTTTCAGCTGGTGTTTTGCAACACTGAAGAGGCTGTTTTGGTGTCCTCCCACAAGCCAGGATCTGTGTTCCCTGGGACACCCTCACAATTCTCCCCATGGAGAAACATCCCCCTAGCCTGCACCACCAGCCTCTAGCAGTGCCACTCACTCCATGGATGTGCACTGTGGTCTGACAAATTATAGAGCAGAGGAAAAACTCCTAAAAAGCTGCCTGGTCACTGGTGGGAGTGCTTGAAATGAAATGGGCATGGGGTTTTTTTAAGGTGAAAACAGATTCCTCTCCCGTTCCTGAAAAAACCCCCACAGAAAACCAAACCCAACAAATAAACATAGAAAAACCAAGACAAACCAACAAAACACACAAAAAAAGAGCCACCACAAAAACAAACAAACAAACAAACAAAAACCAAACCAAAAAAAGCCAAAAAGAAAACACTTCAGAAGATTTTATGGCTTCAGAGGTATTTTGAATTGTTGCAGATCAGTGAAACCATATTCACTTGTTTTCATCTACTGCAAACAAGAGCTGATTCAAAACTTTTGGCTAGTGACCAGCTTTTCTCTCAGGAAAAAAAAAAATCAGGTTAGCTGCAGTGACTGTATTTCCTGGAGACACATCTCATTTGTTGAACTTCTGGCAGGAAGGATCTCAGACTGCAGGTGGAAATTGAGGTCAGACTAAAAAATAGCCCCAAGGCCAGGCCTTTTGTGAGAGAGCTGGAAGACTCTTGTACAGAAAACTTGCTGTGTAAGGGCTGTGCAGGACAGGGGCTGGGCCATGGCACAGATGTGTCCCTGCAGCCAGAAAATGGCTGGAGAAACAGCTGTGGTTCCACCTGTGTCTGTTTGCTAAGACAAAGTGGGACATCTCTTTGGGCGTGGATTCATTCACTGCCTGATGTTCAGCAAAGCTGTGGTAAGCCAGACTACAAATCTGGATCTCTCTTGGGGCTGCAGTACAATCCTGAAGCTGTGCCTCCTGTGCTGTGGGGGATGTCCTGGGGCTTGCCCAAATGTCTCTTGCTGCTTCCTTTCCTTACCTGTATCCACATGCAGAATGAAAGAAGGTTTTGTGGAAGTATTTTGGCTTCATGTTTTTTAATATTTATACCAGAATAACCAAAGCTTTTAGGAATTGTGACTTTTTAGTCATCCAAACAAACTGCTGTTGATGTCCATTCAATATAATTCTGAAAAAAAAGCTGTTCATGGAAAGGATTGGGTTAATACTCAAATAAATCAGTTCTGAAAGACACACCTAGCATTAATGTCTAGGTCTGGGCAGCACATGGTATTCTGACAGGAAGCCTAAAAATGGAAGAACAAACTCACTCGACCCTTTCAAAGCGCAGTTCAGATTTTATCTTAAATAATTTTTTTGTTGTATCCAGGAAGGCTTTCTCCTCCTTTTCCTGTGTCAGCATTGATCTGCCACTGCTCTCCAACAGACACATCTGCCATCTTCTCTGCCTTTCCTTCCAGGCTTACTGCACTGAGTTCATCACCAAATGGAGGCAGCTGAGGCTGGATGTGATCCTGTGTCCCGTGCTGGGGCCAGCCTTCAGCCGTGGCTACGCTGGGAAGCTCTTTGGTGATGTCCCCTGAGGAGCCTCTGCACACACCCACGGTCGTGTTTGTGGGCAGAGCTGCAGCAGGACACTCGAGTCCCGTGGACATTCCCCAAACCATGCACGGTGCTGGCTCTTCCCTCGGGAGAAAGCAAAGGAGAGGCCTCTGGGTGGGTCTTCTCACACCCCCACCTCATCTGAGCTGAAGAAGTTTGGATAATCCTGGGGCAGTGCTAAGTGGTCCCCCTGTCCCAGCTGTTCATTGGTGAGTTTTCCCTGTTTTTCACTGCAGAAAGCCCCAGAGCTGCTCCTGCAGCAGAGTGGCAGTGAGGACAGCTGTGGTAGATTTTGGTACAGGACCAGGCTGTTTTGGATGCAGCTGTCTCACATTTCCCAAGACTCTGCAGAGAGCAGGAAGGCTCAGTGCATGTGACATGCAGAAAAAAAGCCTTTTTTTATAGCTTCCAGCAAACAGTCAGGGTCCTCCATCCCTCTAGCAATGACCTTTTGGGATCCAAAATCCCCACGGTGATGTTACATCACTGGACATCAGGAACATCTTGAAAAGGTAGCTGGGATTTTTCCCCAGAGATAGGTGCAGGCTCTGAATTGGTCCCTCACAGAGCACATCTAATCTCCACACCAGTGACAGGTGAAGGCACAGGTCACTCTGCTCTCTGTCACTCAAACCTCTCCACCCAAAGTCCCTTTGAGGCAGCATGTTCAGGGCCTCCTCTGGACCAGCAACTCCAGTCTGCAATTCCTGCAACTCAGGCGACCATCTGAAGGACATTGCTGGCCCAGCACATTAAATTTTGCCATTTTGCATGTTCTGTTCCAGCTGCAGCCTCCTACAGCAATCTGTACACGTGTTGAACTTCCCTGCTGGGGTGGTGCCGGTCAGCACGGTCACGAGAGCCACCAAAGAAGAACTGAAGCACCACCGAGGGCACTACAGAGACCCCTGGGACAAGAGGCTGAGAGAGGTCAGCAGGAAAAGAGCTCAAGTCTTAGAACCAGCAGAGTGACACCTCTGGGACAAGGTCCCAAGGCTTATCTCTGGTGAGAGTGTAGACAAGCCAGAGCTTGTTTAGCAGCGTGGTTTGCATCCACTCTCTCAGCACCCTGGTGTGTGCCAGCCTGGCAGCTGTGCCCTCCCTTGTCTTCCTCTGCCCTCCCTTCCTGCACTGTCCCGTGCCTGCCCTGGTGCCCTGACTCAGCAGTGTCCTGAGCTTTTGCAGGCTGTGTCAGGAGCTGTGGGGCTGCCGTGGCTCTACCGTGGCAGGAGGAGCTGTGCCTGTGCTCCATGAAGGAGGTGGAGGTTCTTGCCCGTGGCACGAAGAGAAATGTGTGATTTCTGGGTTTCTGGGAGCCAGCCTCCAGTGTGATGGCTTTTCATTCCCTGCCCTTCACTCCAGCCACCTTTTACCTGATATGAAGCAAAGTAGATAGTGAGTTGAAAACTCTGAATTAATGTTTTAATAAAGTGGCACTAAATTCTGTTTAAAAATAGTCAGCAAAAATCTTGTCTCTGCCTAAATTGTCCTTCATTGTTAGAGTTAAACTGAGTCAAAAAAACAAAAGAAAGGAGTTAATGCTGGATCAAAGGGATCCAATAACAACAGTTTAATATTATTTGTTGTATGGTGTGAGACCAAAGAGCTTTTTATTGCAATATTTTCCTTCCAACAGTGGGCAGGAGCAGATGTTTGTGGGAGAGTATAACCTGGTAAGTGCAGGATTCCCTCTCTGGCTGTGCCATTGTTTGGCCAAGAGACTTTTTGGCAAAGACTTGCAGTCAGCCCATGGGTTTAAATAGCTGCCAAGAGAGCTCTCCTCCACAAACTTGTCCCCTTCCTGAACTCATTTGCTGTCTAGATCTCCACACCATCCAGCAGTTTAGCTGTGCAGAGTGTACTGCAAAGCTTAATGTTCTCTGTTTAACCATAAGCTGAGAGAAATGTTAACTGGTCTGTCATCACTCCTGTTCATCATTATTTCTTCCAGTTAAGCAATGGGTAAGGATGGGGATTTATTGCCTACAAACACTTCAGGGGAAATGAGAAAGCATTTCTGTGGCTACACTCAGGCCATTCCACTGTTTGGTGCTTCCAGCAACACTGTGACAATCGTGTGCTGTTCTTGACCCATCCTTCACTCTCAAGGTGGAAGAAGAGGCTGGAGGACAAAGAGGGAATGATGAAGGAGATGTTTTGAATGAGCAAGTGTGTGTTGAAATACGGCACGATCATTAGCAATGATCATTACGGTGATTCCTTCTCTGAGCCTGCCGGGACAGAGAAGGGGTGACAGTACCCTTGGTATTCATCTGCCTGCCTGGGGCTGTGCAGGGATGCTGCAGTCATCCAGCTGCCTCCCGTGGCCAGCAGCAGGTCTGAGTCACACAGGGAGTGTGACAGTCAGGCAGCCTGAGTCACCACCCTCTGACCCGTGCGGAGCCGGGAGAAGCTCCATGGCACTCCCTGCTCCAGGAGATGCTCTGCCTCTGCAGGATTGCTGCTGGGGGCACCAGCCACGCAGCCCCGGCCTGGGGCAGCCTGTGGAGTGACCGTGACCCTCTCAGGCCAGGAGCAAAGGGTCTTTAGCTGTCCTCTCAAAGGGAAGGTGGGAGCTCTCCACTAAATAAGAAATCTGCTCAGGCAGCATCCCTGGCTAGACCTGAGCATGCACGGACCTTGTTTTGCAAGGAAAGGTCTGTGTCCTTCACTCCTGTATCCCTCCATATCTTTGCAAGGCTGAACAATATTAAAAAGTCCTGTTTCTAAAAGGAATTTCTCCAGGTATATTTGTGCTCTGCATTCCAGCTGCTCCTTGTGGATAGCTCTAGAAGAGGTTTGCTGTTCCTCCCACTCTCCTCTCTCCTGCCTCAGCCAGTCACTAGATCTCAGAATCCTGTAGCACTCACTCCCAGACCCAGCAGCCAAAGGGAATTTCTCCCTGTGATCCAGCAGATGCTGAAGTAGAGAGCATGGATGCTCAGACAACACAGTCCTGGCACTGAAGTGGATGAGGTAGAGAAGACATCCAGAAGAATGTTGAAAAAGTGTGAGGGAAATAAGATACATGTTTGGACCTGATTTAGGGGTCTGTTCAGTAATTTACAGATCAGGTAAATGCCTCAGCTGGGCAGACAGCAAAGCACCTTCCTGGGTAAAATGTAGGGCCCTTCTCCAGCCAGGTTGTTGATGACATCAGTTGCCATTGCTGCATAAATGTGGGGAGGATAATGCTGAGAGCAGTCTGGTGAGGTCAGGTGCTGAAACACTAGCAGAGAAAGGCCTTTAGCAGGGCATAACTTCAAGTTTCCAGGAGAGTTCTGCCTCCAGGCCTCCTCCAAGCTGGAAAAAGGATGTCAGCCCCTTCCACACCCACCAGCACAGCACTGCTGCTGCAGCTCCTTCAGCTGTGCAGCCTTGCAGCCCTGCACTGTGTGTTTGCAGAGTGCTTGTCCACCTGCCTAGCACTGACCAAAGTCCAGGCTTTGGTCTGGCCCAGAGAATTATGTACAAATGCTGCTAGGGCTAAAAGGGCTTTGTTTTTACTAGTTTCTTTCATCTCCAGCACAATATCCCAGTTGTGGTCTTTGATCATTTTTCCTCCTCCCTCTTGATTTTAATAATTTAAATGTGCCCTCCTTAATCCACATTTCATTCTGTGGCCAGATAAATGACCAAGCAAGGTTGAGAGATTGAGGCACCAGAAAATCCAGGTTTTTTATTTGGTTTTTCTTTATTTTGCAGGACTTTTTCTTTAGTTTGCAGTTCACATTGTTGCATAATCACAACACCAGGAGCAAATAAAATGCCCTAGAAGGACTTACACCAACAGAACATGAGTGGTTAGAAGGGGTCAGTTGTCCCCTTACAGTATCCAAAATACACAGAGCTCTCTATGTAGCAGGCAGTGGCAGAGAAAATTAGGGACACAAACATTCCCAGGATCCCAGATATTCACTTCAAAGAAGTTTCAAGGAAGGTGGTAGTTGAAGAAGCTTAAAGCAAATGTTCAAAAAGTGGGTGAAACAAAACACCTGAACATAACAAGGCTCACCCTTGAAACACAAAAAAAGCAAGGATTAGGGTTGGTAAGTCTTTCACTCTGAAACAGCTGTTTACTGCACAAATCCTCACCCCTCCAAGCAGGGTCTCAGTCTGCTCTCTTTTTGTTTTGTTTCCTTTCCTGTTACTGTTCTCCACCTTCCTACGTTCCCTGCTTGCCCATGGGAGACCAGTGAAAGCCCAGCTTCCTGCTGTAGGATTTGTGCCCAGTCATGGAGCAGCTGGGAACATCCCAGTCCCTCACCATCAGGGCACTGAAGTCACAGCTGTCACTCAGTGGGGACAGACCTGTGCAAGACACCAGACATGATGGAAGAAATAGGAATGCTCTTGGACTTCTGGTGAAGAGCTAACAGCTCTCTGCAGCACCCTTTCTGATCATGTCTCTGCCTTGCTGGACGAGTTCTAAGCAGGATTCATATAGCTTGGCTATGGAAAATCTGAAGGAAAATAGTTCAATACCCATAAAAGTGGGGAAAATGTAGAGATGGTCAGGAGAGAAAGCAGCACCTGCTGTCAGAGGTCTGAGGGCTGCCATGGGAGTTCTCTCTTCCCATCCTATCACAGTTTATTCAGGAATAGCCAACAGGGCCCTGGCTGAGCAGTGTGAAAAAGGGTTATGAGGGACAGACCCTCACCTCTCAGCTGATGTCCTTTGTGCTTGGAAAGCTGCAGCTTAGGTAGGGGAAAGTTTCCTAGCAGCTGTTATGTTCTGTGAGTGCTGGTGGAGTTGGACTGGAACTGAGGAAAGTGTTATGCTTCCAATGGATATTCCAGGCTGAAATGAGTCAGAAACTGGAGTGTTCCCAGACAATATTTATTCAGCCCTCTGAGCCAACTTGAACAAGTTCCCCAGAGGGGTGGTCCAGCCCATTTCACTATGGTTTCAGTATTTTGTAAAATGTCTTTAAAATTCTTTCAGAGCAGCATAGTTAACGTGCCTCATTTTGTAATAGTTTATAAAAGAGCATCAGAGTGTTTGGTTACAAATACATGAACACGAGACACAGCTGTCAGGATTTATTCTTTGTCATTTCAATCAAAATGGGGTCAAAGCTGACAAAAATGTTTCTTACCAATTTAGGGAAAAACCAGTTCAGTTATAAGAATCTCAGAAAATACCCAGCCTGCTCAAGAGCTGAACCTGCTGAGAGTGAATCAGTGCAGTTTGGCTCTTACAAGCAGAGATGGTGCAGGTCTTGGAACTGCCTTTTTCTGGGATGGTAAAAGTGAAGGGCATGTTGTGGATGCCACAATGAAATCCCAGACCAGCTGTTACAGGCTGACTCTCCTTGTGAAAAGGGTCATGGCTTTCATCTGAACTCCACTAGTGGGTCTGATCTTGGTCTTGAATCAATTCAGGTGACAAAATCAACATGGAGAAGTGAATATTGACCTGCAAGTCATGCTGGTCTGTCTCCTCTGCTGTGGACTTGAGATTTGACTTGGCACATTCCTCTACTTCCCTTCTTTAGGTTCCCTTGGATTTGTGGCCTTGTGGTGGCAGGAGGAGTCACACCTCGGGTTCATGAAGGATGTGGAGATGCTGGCACATTGATAGGAGAAGGGTTTTCCCCAGCAGCATCTGGCATCTGGAAATGCAGCTGTGCCTGCTGAAAAATGTGCCCTTTGAAATGCCAAGTCAGTCCAGGCACAGCTGTGTCTGTCTGTGTTAAACATTTACCAAGTGTCTAAAGGGCAGGGTTGGGGCACAGGTCCCAGAGCACAGGCAGATGTGGGAGGCTGATGCCAGCACAGGGAGAAAACCCTCCCACATCTGCTCAGCCCATCACAGAGGCCATGGTGCTGTCACACAGGCAAAGAACCCACCTCTGGCATGGATTCCTGGAGGCTGGATGAGGATTGGGAGAGGGCTGGGCACTGCTACATGCTGGCTCTGCTCACATGCCTCACTCTGCACCCTCTGGAAGCTCCTGCTGCAGGCAGCACCACGGAGCAGGAGCGGGATGAGCTGCAGGCACGTCCCCAAGCTGCAGCTCTTCTCACACCAGCAGGGCCAGAGCTGAGGGGGCATCCCCCAAGGAAGGGTGCCACTGGAATGGACACAGGAAAAGGCCAGCTCAATTTGTTACCACGTTGCTGCCAGCTCCAGAACATTTCCCCTTGAGGACACCAAAGCCAGATTTGTACAGAGTCCATAAATTTCTCCAGTTAAGAACTAAGATAAGAACATTCCCAGCTGACACAAATTGTGACAGAAAACAGCAGTAAACTCTTACAACTGCTAAGAACAGACATGACAATGGAAAACTGAGCACTAGAGGACCACTTAGCCCTGAAGGGAGAGGGCTCTTCAGCCTCCATTCCATAGCCAGTTCCACACTCTGCTGGAAGCTTGCAAAGCTTTGGAATGCACAATCCATCGCTGCCCAAACACTTTTCCCAAGGAGGGGACCCAAAGGGAGGATCCATCATCCAAAAGCAACAGAGGCGATTGCAGACAGACCATGGCTGATGTTGGCTGGGCTGCTGCCTTCACCTCAGGGTGGTATTCTTGGTACTTGTAGTGAGAGGCATCTGTGCTGGAAAGATGTCACACACCAGGCTTTCCAATGTCTGGTGAGAATAATTTGCTCCTGGCCTGCAAGCCTGTGGGATTTTCCACTCCTAAGGCAATAACAACGTGCTTTGTCACAGGGTGGAACAGCCTCTCCTTCTGGTGCATGAGGACACCACAGCAGTGCCAAAACATCCTCTGGTCACCGTGGCAGCAGCAGAAGAGACTTGGTGAGCCCAGGGTTAAGCATTCCCTCAGCACACCACTCCCCAGCCCTGTGCAGGAAAGCCTTGTTATTTCAAGCTGGTTTTCCTCTTCTCCCATTGTCCTCTCAGGCTACACAGGAATTAGGGGAGCAGCAATTTCCTTGCTGCATTTGTTCAGTTGATCCTACAGTCGTCCCCAGCAGAGAACTTCCCACAGTCAGAAACCCAACACTCCAGTGAACACAAGGTTCATTGGCCAAACTTTACCTTCTCCATTTCGTGGTTAATCATTTTCACTGCACACTCCACCTGCAGTAGCTTTGCAAGGGCCAGCTTTAGACTGAACAACCTGAACTGTTTGCTGACCCAGGACAGTGATGCTGGGGGGAGGGATGGGCCTGGGGAGTCAGGGAAGGCCTCCTGCACCTGCCTTGCTTTTCTTTCTCACTGCATCCTCGGAGAGCAGAAGTACACGTGATGATGCAGCAGCAGCTGAGACAGCTCCTGCCAGAGGGGAAGGTGGGCACTTCTGCTGCCCTCGCCCTGCTCGGCGGCTCCGTGGCAGCCCTGGTGCTCTGGAAATGGCTGGGCAAAAAGATGATCCACAGGAAAATGGAAGAGGCTCGGAGGACCCGGGATGAGGGTATGAAGAAAATGGCAAAGGCTGTCCAGCAGTTCAGGGAGCAGGTAAGCCATCCTCCTCAGGGGTCTGAGTCCCACTGGGGTGTCTGCTGATGCTGTCCTTCAGCTCCTCCTTCCAGCTCATGGCCCCATAGCTTTTATAAGGAGGAGATGTGCCAGCAGCCCTCAACAAGAGGAAAGGCTGCCTTGGGAGAAAGGGAATCACTGCCTCCTCAAGCTGGATGAGTGTGGTGGGAGTCTACAGCATGGGAAATGTGAATTAGTCACTGAGAAGAGGTTTTTGGACAACTCAAGTGATGATGCACTGGATCTTCATTGATCCAAACCCCAGTTCTTTAATGATCTGGAAATGTCTCTTGCCAATAATGGGTAGAAGCAAGAAAACTTTTTCCTCTGCTTAACTCTAAGTTTGCACATCTGTTCACACCCCTCTATCCCTGGCTCTAAAACTTGGCTTCTGGACAGCTCTAGGGGTGTCTCCAAAAGCAGCATTCTCAGCCAGTGGCACCTCCCATCAGGCTGCCCAGAAGGTGCCTGGTTTTACACTAATGAAACACAGGGTTTTCAGTGTCCCCTGGGAGCAGCCAGGACGTGACACGGGGGTGAATGAGCCAGGCATCCACCCAGCATAGCCCTGAATTCCTAGTGCAGCATCATTTCTAACCACCTTTCCTTTCTGCTCCATTCTCTTCTGAATACACACTGGGTAAGCCAGCTCATGTTTATACAGGTAACGCACCTGGAGATAAAGCAAACCAGCTACAAGTGATACATATATCTGCAACCTTTTTTCTTAAATATAGATCTATATAAATATAAATACATGATATAAAACCTCTAAAAACCTGGTGGTACTGAGAACTGCCAGTCTTTTTTACCTGAGTAGACCACTTGTGAGTCCCTGCTGCCTTCTTGCAGTTTGATGGACTCATGCTGTTAAATATTTGCTCTCAGCCCAGGCTGTCCTGCACTGCCTGTACCTGTTCTGAGGGATGAAAGGACAGCCTGAGACTTGTGTGCAAGGACTTTGGTACCTTCTGTCCCGGGCAGTGTTTGTTCAGCTGAGGTTATGTCTTGGTCAGTGGCTAGGTCCCACCATGCCAGGAGGAAGGCACTGCCATGTCCTCTGCTGCAGTGGATGGATGAAGCCCTTCTACACCTGGGTTCCTGTGTCTGCATCCTGTTTGTGATATCCAAACTCAAGATAAAACACTTGGCAGCTCAAGGTCTGAACCCCCACATGCAGGATCTGCCTTTCCAGCAAGCCCTGCTGATAATGTTGACAAAACTTTACAGCCTTATCCCCTGAGCCAAAGGGTAACTGTGTGGAGGCCTTTGAGCCTATTAGGGGAACTTCTAGGGTAATGTCCTAGAAGAATTTGCCACAGGTTTAGAGTATACCTCACTGCTTGGGCTGTGCCTGCCCGAGCAGCTTTTGGGAGGTTGCAGCAAACACCATCCATTTTCCACGCTGCTACATAACTGGAGTTGCTGCCCTGGATCCTTCCCTCTGCAGGTCCCCAGTGTCCAGACAGATGCCATTCTGTCCCTGCCCCTGCTGGAACTCACTGCAAGACTCCAGGAAGGGTCTCTGTCCCCCAGGACTGTCCTCTACACCTACTTAGAGAAGGTGAGTGTCCATCCACAGTGAGATGGACAAAGCAAATCTTTTACATTCTCCATGCCACGGTGTGCGTGCTGGTGGCTGAAAAGGCTCATTGGAGCTGGGTTATGACCAGCCTTTAATACAGCAGATATTAAGAGAAAAACATGCTCTGTCTCCTGCGTCAGATCTGTCACTGGGCAGTCCTTTGAGATGGCTTGAGCTGGGAGGCTCTGGGGAGGGGGTTATTCAGGTTATTCTGTACTTTGTAGACCAAGGTAGCTGCTGAATGCAGCTGTGTAATGATGCTGTTCTTATCCATCACCTGTTCCTCCACATGCCCAACAAAGGCCCTGGAAGTGACCCAGCAGACAAACTGCTTGCGACACTTCATCCCAGAGTGTGAGGAGCAGCTCCAGGAAATAGAAAGGCACAAGGAGAAAGGGCTGCTCTACGGCATCCCCGTCAGCATCAAGGATCACATCGGCCACAAGGTTCTTCCCTTTGTGTTTGTGGATGTCCCAGCGTGGGCTGGGCTGGGTGGTGAGGTGGTGGGAGATGGAGAATGGGGAAGGGGCCAAATCCCTCCCTGCTTGCACCACAGGAAACTTGGCTGTGTCTGAGGCAGCTGCAACCCAGTGGGCACTCACTCATTCATTCACTCACTCACTCACTCACTCACTCACTCACTCACGCACTCCCCACACACCCAGTGGGATGTGGGAGAGAGAATAGAAAGGGTAAAAGTGAGAAAACTTGTGGGTTGAGATAAAGACAGTTTATTAGGTGAACTCTGCACACAAGGAAAGCAAAACAAGTAACTCGCTCACCACGTCCCATGGGCAGGCAGGTGTTCAGCCAGCCCCAGGAGAGCAGGGCTCCATCCTGTGTCATGGTAAATGGGAAAGGCAAATGCCATCACCCCAAAGATCTCCCCTTCCTTCCTCTTCCCCCAGGTTTATATGCTGAGCATGACTCCACATGGCATGGAATGTCCCTCTGGTCACTTGGGGTCAGCTGTCCTGACTGTCCCCTCCCAGCTGTGCACCCCCACCTGCTCACTGGTGAGGCAGCGTGAGCTCTGTGCAAGCCCTGCCCAGTGATAACAATAACATTCCTCTGTTATCAACACTGTTTACAGCACAAAATCCAAAACACAGCCCTGTAGTAGCTACTGTGAAGAAAATAAAGTCTCCCCCAGCCAAAAGCAGCACAAACCTCCATGAGCAGAGAAAAACCAGAGATGAATAGTTATAGACACAAATGAGTTCTCCTCTGATACGTGACACAGTACACGCTGCACTAAAGTTGAGCCCCAAATACCACGGCTAACTGAAAAAGGCTCTCACATTTTGCTTACCTGGGGTTATTCCTTCCCTGAACATCCACTGGTGGATTCACCTGGACAGCAGGATGCTGGGTTTGATCCTGAGCTAGTGCACCTATGGAGTATGGAGCTGCATTTGGGCCAGGGGAGGAAAGGAGCAAGGGAAAGAGCAAGGAGAGCTCCAGGAGAAGCTTTCAGCCAGGGAGTGCTTGGCAGCCCTCTGCCAAGGATGGAAGGGGAGGGAGTCCTTCAAGCAAGGGCTCTCAAGGGAGTGAGTTGGTACCAAACACACAACCCCTGAAGGAATGCCAGAGCATCCTTCCAAAAGAGCAAGGCAGCTGCACTGACCGTGTCCCCTGTCACTTCTCTTCTCTGCAGGGGCACTTGGCAACCTGTGGGCTCGTGCAGTGCCTGGACACTCTGATGGAAGAGGACAGTGTCCTGGTCAAGGTCCTGAAGAGACAAGGGGCCATCCCATTTGCAATGACCAATGTGCCACAATCCCTCTTCAGGTGACACACATCATTAAAAGTCTTCCCTCTGGTTGTGCTTCTGAAGGAAAATCCCAGCCTGTAGGTCCCTGGACAGGCTCCTCCCTGGCTCCTGAGACCTGTCCTGGAGAGTCCCTTTTCCATTATCTGGCAACAATCTCAACTGAAAAAGCTGTCAGATAAGATAAAGAGGGGTAAAAATCTACCGTGAATTAAGACAAATCGAGTGCACTTGTGCATGGGAGGGAGAGCAGAGGCTCGAGGGAATGAGCTGTGTCCTGAGGGATTTAGGGATGAAAGGATGGGGTTGGCTATGCCACACAGCCTCTCTGCAAAGGAAAACAAACAAACCCAAGGCATTTGGCTGTTCCTCACAGCCTCTTTCCTGGCTTTCTTCTCCCCAGCTACGAGTGCAGCAACCCCATCTTTGGCCAGACATTGAACCCTCTCAACCCCCAGAAGGGCCCTGGGGGCTCCTCGGGAGGGGAGGCAGCGCTGATCGCAGGGGGAGGCTCCGTCCTGGGCATCGGCTCCGATGTGGGCGGCAGCATCCGCCTGCCCTCCAGCTTCTGCGGGCTCTGCGGGCTCAAACCCACGGCTGAGAGGCTCAGGTGGGTGCTGGGGCTGCCCTGCCAACCCTGCTCGTGGGCAGGCTGGGCTGAAGGGGAGCAGTGCTGGGTGAGGACTTGGAGGGAGGAGAGAGGGTGGCTCTCAAGGGGTGGCTTGCTTTGCTCAGAAACTCGCCCAGGGGGTTTCATGGTTAGATTTTGTGGGAAATGGGCATGTTTTCATTGTAAATCTAGCCTGGCGTTTAAAGCAAAAGGGAGTTAAAGTGGTTAAATAATGCCAGAATGGAACAGTTTTGGTTAAACCAAAACTAAGATCTGTTGGGGTTTATGTTTTATTATGTTTTATTTTATGTTTGTTTGTTTTATTTTGGCCAAAATTTCCTGTTTTGAACTACTCAATTCAAATTTTTGAAATAATTTCCTTCTGTTTCTGGTCCTGAGCTGGAGACCCCATATGCTTTTCAAACATATTGTGAATATTTCCCTATTACTGAAATGACAATATGCTTCTTTTCCCATAGCCTGTCTGGAGTGACTGGCCCTGTCAATGGTGTCCTGGCAGGTACATGAACTTTAAATTCCTTTTCCCTATATCCTGTGAAGAGCCTGATGTTCTCCTGTAGGCCAGAAGAAAACCTGAGACAACAAAGGCCTGTCTGGAGTCCATCTGAAACTTCCCTCACTGCCTGCTCACCCCGACGTGGCTGTGCAGAGGGGTGGGCTGGTGTTCTGGCACATCCATCTGCTCAGTGTCAGTGTTTGCTCTTGTCCCATCCAGTCCCTTGTGCCCTGGGGCCCATGGCAAGGGACGTGGACAGCCTGGCCCTGTGCATGAAGGCTCTGCTCTGCCAGGAGATGTTCCAGCTGGACCCCACCGTGCCCCCCATCCCCTTCAACGAGGAGGTGAGGCCTTCACTCAGTGAGCCCTGGTTCCTTCCAGACTGCCACACGCCCTCCTGAAGGGTCCAGTTATCTTTACAGTACTGGTTTTCAGTAAAATAGCTCTCTTTGAGGGCACAACTCATAATTCTCATTTTAAAAAACAGGCAAATCAGTAGTTATCCTGTCTGTCTTCTCAGCTGGAATGCAGCTTATTGAATTGAGAGGGTCCAGGAAAGAGCAGGGAAGAAGGTGACACTGGGAGCAAATAGCTGGAGATCTTTAGGGGAAGATGAGACAGGATCAGAAACTGCTGCAGCAAATCTCTTAACTGAGGGTGTTTCCTTGCTCTCTGCAGCAGACCAGCTTCAGGAGGTTTTTCCACCTCCACACTTTCTAGCAGTGGTCGAATCCACTTGTCTGGAGTGGCTGTGCTCCTCCTGAAGGAGGGCCTGGAAAAAAAGGCAGGAGTAGACATTTGGAAAGGGTAACTATAAACAGCAAACCAAAATATTAGTCACTCCTTAGCATTTGGAACTCTTGCCCCCTTCTGCAGCGAGTGTCAGCATGGGAGCAGACCTACCCCCAGCAGGGTGGGTGTCATGAAAGAATCAATGTCAAAGGCATTGGAAAAAGCAGGTGTTGACACAAATTTGCAAAAGGGTGACAAAGTTCAATGACAGGGTTCACTCTGTTACTTATTCTGAAGATGGAACATTCAAAGGAAAATCAGCTTAGTGTCACCTTGGAATGCTTTGCCTGGAGACTGGGGGTGCAAAGGACAAGGGTGCAAAGGGCAGGGAAGACCTTCCCGTTGAGTCACAAGGTTCAGAAAGGACCTCCTTGCTTTCTAAACTCCTGACAGAGCCTAGGTACAGCTGAGTCCAACCCTAGTCCCAGACTGGCCAACAGTTCAGATCTAAGAATTTAATAGAGAAATACAAGGAGTAGGGGAGACCCTCCCACTGCGTCACAAGGTTCAGACAGGACCCCCTTTGCTTTCTTGATGTAGTGTGGGTGTGGCTGGATCCAGTCTTAGTCCCAGACCTGGTCAGTGGTGTATGTCTACAGGATTTTCACAGCAATCCCACTAGGAACAGGAATGCTGAAGTGGTGTCCCTTTGCTCCAGGTGTACTCCAGCTCCACTCCCCTGCGGGTCGGGTACTACGACACCGACGGCTACTTCCCTCTGCCCCCCTGCATGAGGAGGGCAGTGAGGGAAACCAGGCATGCTCTGCAGGCAGCTGGGCACCAGGTGAGCACCACCACCCCGTGCTCTTCTCCCCAGGGCATCCCCAGCCTCCCTCCTCGCTGAGGAAATCACCCCTCAGAAACCAGACACAGCTCCCAAGCACATCTGTGGGAAAAATGACCTGGCAGAGGTTTGGGATTAAGTTACTCCAGCCACATAACATGAGGCAGAGACCCCTCTGCCTAAGGGAGCAGTGCATCTCATGGGCAATCAGCAGGAATAATCTCATGGGGAGATGCCTGGATGGAAAACAGTCAAACCAGGGCTTCTCTTGGCACATGGAGCCCAGGGAGGTGCTTCTCTGCCTTTGAGGATTATCCACATTTGGGAATTGGAAGCTATTCACATCCCCAGGCTGCCACATAATCTTGTGTTTTGGTGCAGCTGGTGCCCTTCTCTCCTCCTCGGGTCCCCTATGTCATGACTGAGCTGTTTTTGAAGACGTTCTTTGCTGATGGAGGCCGTACCTGGTTGGATGTGTTGTGAGTAGGAGCCCTCTGGCAGCAGTGCTGCCAACACCTCCATCCCCATGCCATGAGCACGGCACAGGCACAACTCAGATCTCTGACAAAGGCCAAACAGCTTCTCTGGCGTGACCCCATCCTCTTGTCATCTCTCAGCACAGGAAATATTGTAGATCCAGGCTTGAAACCACAGGTGAACTCCTGCAAGATGCCAAGGCTCGTGAAGAAGCTGCTGGCTCTGCTTCTTAAACCTCTGGTGAGTCCCTGTCCCTCAGGACAGGAACAGGGGCTTCCTGGGGTGACACAGGTTACTGCAGCCCCGTGTCATGTCCCTAAGGAGCCTTGTGCCTTTCCAGTTTCCCCGCCTGGCTGAGTACCTGGGCGCCATGGCTGGAATGAGGTAAGATGGAATTGTGCCCAGGGATGTCCGTGGAAATGGGTGATACCTTCTCCTCTAGGTGTCTGTGGCTGGGGGGGACTGGATTCACAAGATCTGCTCTCTGCAAGGGCTGTCCTTCATTCCTGGACATGGCTTCACTGCCCCTAGCGATATCCTGACAGGAATGGGGCACTTGAATGGATAAGGTCATTACAGGAGGCCAGTGGAAGAGATGAGTATTAAATCCAGGCCCATCAGGAAAACCTTCTCTCCAGCACTTCCAGACATTTGCTGCTTAATTGCTTGGCCAGATGCCAAAGGAAACTTTAGGAAGATTGTGAAAGCTGTATTGTTTTAAGCAATTGCTAAAATCACCAGGGCTTATCAACCCAGAGGACTATTTAAGCAATTCCTCCTCCTCTTAAAGCTTAAAGGTGTTGCTATGATTTCCACTTGCAGGTCAGTGAAGGAGATGTGGAATCATCACCATCATTCACAGGTTTGTTTTGAGGACTGACTTTCCTCTTTGGCATCATGCTGAGCCACTGTGGCAAGCGCCAGGTCAGAGTCATGTTTGGAAAGGGATTGTGCAGGGGAGGGGTTGCTGGGGAGGAGACAGGATGGAGGGAAAGGCACAAAGAAGGATAGGAATGGGGTGGATGGGCTTTTGAGTCAGCCCAGACAGAGCTTCATTGGTTGCCTGCAGTGCTCATACCCAGTGAAGGCTGTCCTGGGAGTGGGGATGGCCAAAGTGGGACCTTTCAAATTCTTGGCCACATGCAGTGGAGGCAAACACACACTCCTCTGCCTCATCCCTTGAGCAGCTCTGCCTGCTGCTGCCTCCTCAGTTGTGCCTGGAGAGGCTCCAGGCATGGACATGGCCCACAACAGGCCCCTCTCCTCCCCCAGGTGTACCGCTCCCAGTTCATCAGCCAGTGGAAGGAACTCCAGCTGGACGTTGTGCTGTGCCCTGTCCTAGGGCCTGCCTTCACCACAGGATACCCCAGGAAACTCCTCAGTAAGTGAGTCTGGGGCCTTCCCAGGAGGGCAAAGAAACACAGAGGCCAAGACTGGAGGGAAATATCCACGACCATGGAGCTTCACTGCCCGCCCAAGCATTTCATGGAGATTAGGAAGGAAAAGTAACTACACAGAGCTCTCTGAGCAGGTGGAGACAGACACAGTTCTCAGGGGCTTCAGTGAATATGGAATGTGTAAGTTTGAAGGCAGGAGGCTGTGACTGCCTGCATCCTCTCCTGCTTCTCCCAGCTGCCATCTCCTCCACGATGCTGTACAATGTCTTGAACTTCCCTGCCGGGGTTGTCCCTGTCAGCACGGTGACAGAGGCTGATGAGGAAGAGCTAAAGCTTTACAAAGGATGCTGTGATGACCCCTGGGACCGGACACTGAAACAGGTATGGCAAGTGGTGGAGCAGAGACTGCTGATGTGTGTTCAGGTAACAGTTTCCATGATATCAGAGGCTCCTAAATATCTCCATCAGTATGGGTACAGCACAAAAAAACTACTATCTTCTTTATACACCCCTTGCTAATGCCCAAACCCACCTTGAGCACACCCCTTGCTGTTCTCCCAAGCCCCCAGCAGGTAAGTCACTAAGCTTTGGGGGGACTAAAGGATCTCCCACAGGCTGGGTAGGCTGAAGCCAGCAAAGAGTCATGCAGCAAAGCTTCTGGGAGCAGGTCCTTGCAACAGCCACAGCCCACAGCACTGCACTGTACTATGTTGCCTTCAACCAGGCCCAGGCTGTCAGTGAAGCATGGATCAGGAATGAGGATGCTGAAGGAAAAGGGATCTGCCTATAATACAGCTCAAAGCAGAGCTGGGCTGTGTGTGGGGGAAGGTGTCTCAGACATGTTACCCAAGATTTGGCAACCATTTCTATCAGAGAAGAGCAAGAGCCTTCCCTCTGCCCAGCACACTAATTCAAACTCAAACTCCAACCCCCCCCACTCTGGGGGATGAGCCACAAGCCTAAACCAAGCTCCCAAAATCTGCTGGGGGTCCGAGCCCCCGGGTGAGCCCTCACTGCTTGTGCCCCCGCTGCAGGCTGTGTCAGGAGCCGTGGGGCTGCCCCTGGCCGTGCAGTGCGTGACCTTACCGTGGCAGGAGGAGCTGTGCCTGCGCTTCATGAAGGAGGTGGAGACCCTCAGCCGTGACAAGAGAGTGGCATAGTCACCAGGGTCCCCAGGGAGAAGGGACGGTGCCGCACGACTGCCACCAGCAGTGCAGAGACTGCACTGGGAGGGGAGGAGGAAGGAAACGCCAGCTCCTGACCCCTCTCCTTGCCAATAGACACAGATCCTGTAAGGAACCCAGATGCCCTGCAGGACTGGCTTAAGACAGGTTCAAACAGTGGTAGATCTAGGAACTGCACTTCCAGCAAGGATGGATGGCCATGGGTGTGGGTTCACCCGTTTCCATCAGTGCTGCCTCCTGCAGAAGCAGGGCGGTGCTGAGAGGAAAGGATTACACAAGTTCAATAGTATTTTCTTGCTGGCAGTGGGGTAACCTCATATGGAAGGAACTATGGGCTGCCCCATGAGGAATACAGCCGTGTCCATCACTTCCTACCACTGTAATTTGCTCACAAAAATAAAAATTTAACTATTAAGCAACTCCTATGATAAATTCCAGTAATCCTTCTCTGATGGTGATGATTCTATAAACAAAGTTACTACTCAAAATCATACAAACACCTGCCCACTGGACATTAAATGGCATCTAGCATGGGAACATTCACACTTATCCACAGCCTTCCTAGCTGTGAGGGGTAGCAACAGTCACTGGCCTCTCCACAGCACCAGATCCCCAGCACCCCAAGCACATTTTGAAGCCCAAAGGGGGGGCACTCTTAGGAGCCTCTGGTTTCAGGACCTCAGGCTGCTCTCTCTGAAGGCAGGAGATAAGCACAGACAGATGCAACTCATTTATGCAGATGGTGAGATCTGGGACAAAAAGGCTGAGATCCCCAGATGGTGTTTGTTAACCCAAACCTGCTCATGCAGGATCAAAGCATCAGACAGAAGAGCAGGGCCATTTATCCCATCCCACACAGATGGATAAATTGCTCCCTCTGATAAGACCTCTCTCTCTTTCCTAGATTAAACACCTCAGTCTCAAACAGATAAGTATTCAGGAAACACCACAGCAGGTCTTTCTCATTTATTCCCCATGTCTGCAGTAAAAAAGCAGGCTTCCTTTAGGACATTTTAGAAAGAAAAATAAATATAAAGCAGTTCTGCTTTCCCTTAAATACTGGGCTATTTCCTGACAGCAGACAGACAGATTCTGTTGCCCCTTCTACATCCGACGTAATTTGCAGAAATACATCGGCCCAAAGTTGGCTGTGAGGTGAGGCAGGACAAGCTCCCCGAGCCGGCAGTCCGAGAAGAAGGAAAACGTGTCCTGGAAGAGCACCCTGAAGTGGCTCAAGTCCTCCACGTGGACACTGATGTTGAACTGGGCTTCTGCCACGTCCAGCGCCCTCTCCACCACGCACTCGTTCTGCAGCGGGGACAGGGAGCACGTGGAATACACCACAGCTCCGCCCGGCCTCGCCGCCAGGATCCCAGCCCTGCAGCAAGGTGAGCACACGTGGTCACGAGCAGGACTCTGAGGGAGGGACACTGAGGGGCATTCCCACCCACCGAAACTGCAAAGCCAACAGGGAACCCATAGGAAGTGACAGACAAAGCCCACTGAACTCCACAGGCTCGGCAGTCTGTGTCACTGCAACATGAGGAGTGTTTTGGGCCAGGGCAAAGAGTCAAACAGTACTTACATTGATAAAGAATTTAATGTGGGAGATGCTGCTGGAGAGCAGCTGGAAGGTGTGATCCTGCAGTCACATCCAAAGGAATGGGAAATATGTACAGGGGAAGAGATTGCAGTTCAAGTGCTGCCATGGGACTCTCTAATCTGCTTCCTTATTGCCACAGCACACAGTGACAAGCTGTGGCCCTCCCCAGCACCACATGTCCTCCTGTGTGCTGGGATAGGTGGGCACTCAGAAAACCTCCAGGGCTGACTGCCAGGACCCAGGAGATCACCACCCAAAACAACTGTACCTATCCTGTTCCTTAGACCCTTCCCTATATCCTGCTGCTACTGCTGGGGACAGACGGACAAGTGAGCTGACCAAGAGCATCTGCACTTTCTTACACTTACTGTGATTTCATGTGTTCCAGCTACTGCCAGAAAACTACACGTGGCTTCCACATTTCCCAGCTGGGGACAGAGTAAGAAGAGGTTTCAGGGAACACAACACAACCGAGCCCACTCACATCAGCAGCTGCAGCTGCAGCATGGGCAACATCTGACGCTCTTTGGTTCGCCTCTTGTGGAAGATGTTGTTGTCCTCCTCCATGGCAGAGTGTCTGTCTGTCGTGCAGGGCACATCCACCAGCACCTGCAGCAGCAGAGCTCCCACCTCAGCCCCCTGCACAGGTCAAGCTCAGCGAGTCCCCTCCTGCAGCCAGCCCCATGCCCACCTCCTCCACCCCTGCCAACAGTGCCTCAACACAGGTGTGCACCACACTGAACTGCAGTCATCTGGCTGCTTTGGCATTTTGGGAACGTGCAATTCACCCGTAAAACATCCTGCACTAACTCATGTCCTCATTTAATGTCCTGCTCTGTGTGTGTCCCTGGCAATGCTCCTGCAGCACACACAGGCATTGCTGCTGCAGCCTCCTGGAGTACCCAACCCAGCCCCTGGAACACCAAACCCAGCCCCTGTGGCTGGACATGGCTGAGAAGCTAGAATTATTTAATCTTCACATTTAACCCCTTCCAGGTGATGGACAAGAACGGGATTTCTAAGGGGTACAGGCAAATTACACAGGCAAGTAAAGGTACAACTCTAGATGCACGTATGCACTAGATCCTGCAGGAAGGGATAGCAGAAGGAAATATTATTCCTTATGTGGCTTGGTCTTCTCTCTTTCTCTGCATTTATGATTACAGAAAACTACAGAGTTATACGGAAGGATAAGCTGCTGTCTTCCTCAAAAAGAGGAGAAAGTGAACTTGATGGGTTTATCTTCACTGGTTCCCAAACACATACCTTATGGAAAGTGCCTCCTTTCACCTGGTCCCAGTCCCTTCCGTCGTAGGACGTGACACTCACAGTATCCCTGACTTCTTTGGGGACATAGCTATGGAGAATCTGGTACAGCCTCTTTGTCCGGGAAACAGAGACGTCGTTGGCTGCCAGGTGCCCTGACAGGACAGAACAGGCACACTGGGAATGTCACTTTTGCAGAAACACACCTGATTAGCAGCTCTTACACCCAGAAATCATTAATGGTCAGGCATGAATGGGTGCAGTACACCCCTCCAGCCCTGTTTTACACACGGGAACAAGGGAACACCCATCCCCACTCACCACAAAACCCAGTCTGCAGCAGAGCCAGAGTCTTCCCACCCGGAGCCGCACAGAGGTCGAGGACAAAGTCATCTGGCTGCACGTTGAGCGCCAGCACAGGCAGGAGAGATGCTGCATCCATGAGGTAATAGTCGAGGAGCCCCAGAGCATCAGGCCTGGAAATCATCAGTTTGCATAACAAAAGCAAATGTTGGAGGGGAAAATAAAGTAAAAGAGCAGTTGGAAGTGACATGGCGACACATGGAAGCAGCCCCTGAGGCTGCAAAGACCAGGGCGGTCTGTCAGGGATGCCTCCTCACCGTGCAGGGCGAAAGCGCGTGATGTCACCCCTGGGGAAGGTGTAACACTTGATTTTGGAGCTGATGGAGGTGCAGAGTGGTGGGGACATCTCTGCCTGTGTCACCATTTCTGCCTGCATCCCAGTCCTGCTCTCAGCAGAGCCCTCCTGGCACCCCGTGGCCGCCTCCCCCACAGCTGCGCCCCGCTGCCATTGCTGCGCCTTCTGGGGGGCCTCGGAAACGAAATCGGTGGCGTTGAGCAGCTCCAGCTCTTGGGGAACGTGGTCAGCAGCAGCAAAGTTGTTGAGAAGGGCCCCATACTTCTGCTCGCAGAGCAGGCCAGCACGGACCGAGGGCCACAGGGCCCCCAGGTGCAGGCCGTAGCTCGTGTCGAAGTGGTGCAGCGCCAGCCGCGTGGACGGGATGCGTGGGGCCGTGGCAGCCTTGTGGGGAAAAATAACACAAGCGTTAAAAGACAAAATACCTCAATACCCCATACCCAGCCCCCCCCACCCAGCCTTCATGTTTTTCTGGGAGAATCCAGCACTGGGTTCTGTACTGCCAGAAGTCCGTGAAGCCTTTCTGGAGTGTGAGTGCGACAGGACCAGAGAGAATGGCATGAAGCTCTGACAGGGGGGCTTCTGTTGTATAACAGGAAAAAGCTTTTCACCCACGGGGTGGCTGGGCACTGAAGGAGGCTCCCCAGGGAAGGGGTCCCAGCACCAAGCCTGTCTGAGTTCAAGAAGCATTTGGACAATGCTCTCAGGCACAGGGCGTGACTGTTGGGAGTGTCCTGTGCAGGGCCAGGGGCTGCATCCTGATGCATCCCTTCCAACTCAGCACATTCAGTGCTTCCAGGACTCTGTGAATGGCCGAACGTGGCCCGGGGTGGGCACGGCTGCACAGAGAGCGGCGGCAGGAGGGTGCAGCGAGAGGTGAGATGGGGGGATGAGAAGGGGGTTTGCACCGGGGTGCAATAGGGTTAGCGGGGACAAGAGCGGGGTGCAAGCAGCGCCGCGGGGTGCCATGCTGTCGTCCCGCCCCGGCCCAGCTCACCCACTTCTCCTTGTGCCGGTGCCGGCGCGGCNTCTAAGGTCCCTTCCAACCTAAACGTCCGGTCATTACTGAGCTGGGTTTGGGCATCAGCTGCTGAGAAGGATCCGGCAACAAACGCGCTTTGCAGCAGAAACGCACAGGCACAGCTGGACCCTGCCTTGTGCCACAGGGAAAAAAAAAAATAAAAACCAAAAAAAAACCCCCAAAAAACCACACCAAAACCTACTGAAACTTACATGGTACACTTAACCTAATAAAAGTCTGAAATCCGTCAGCAAAAGGACCATGAACCACTATATGGATAAAGAACTGTGATTTATAAGGTAGTGACTTTCATTCCACTTTGAAGAATAGCCGTGGGGTACCCTAGTTTTCCTCCTACTAAACATTCTCTCTGGCGAAAGGAGCAGGCAGAGCACGGTCAGGAGTCCCAGGGTGAGCAGAACAGGCTGGTAACTCACACAGAAAGGCTTCAGCTCCCCCCAGGCGACCCTGACCGGGGCTTGAGTAGGTGAACCACCCCCACGCACCTCCACAGCCACGTGGTTGGTTTTGAGGGCAAGAAGGCAGGCTGGCTGCTGCCAGGAGGCTCTTCCAGCCGCTGGCAGAAGCATGAGACAGTGAGGGACAGGTGACAGCTTTCCCCTGAGGGTGGGGACGAACTTTCCTCTCCTAGAAAAGGGTCATTCCCTTCACTCTTAGAACATAACGTGTGAACAGCGCTGGTCTTGAGCGGCTTAGGAATAATCTTTGTGGCTCCAACAGACAAATTCTTCCCCCTGGGATTGGGCTGCAGCAGCTGTCCATGCTGGCAGCACAAAAACGACATTCCCACAAGTGAGGAAAACTCTCCCGCCCTTAACTGGGCTCTGACACCCACTGATTTCATCTTAACCCAGTACAAGCCAGAAGCACGAGAACTAGGAAATAAACACAGGGCACTTCCACAGGAACTCTCGATGTTTAATACGGAAAATTACAGAACATCAACACGTTGGGGTTTTTTTTGCACAGCTGCACATCTCCCAGGAGCACAGAGGCAGTGACAGGCTGCCAGGAAGCCATTTCGTTCATGCTCAGCAGGGAGGATGGACTGCAGGAAGCAGAACTGTGATCCAGGAACCGCTGGCACCGGCTGTGGAAGCAGATGGACAACCATACTCCCCTTCACTTCAGCTTACTGAAAAGCTTGTGAGCAACCTGGAAAGAAAGAGAGCCCTCAGTAACTCATGGTTTAGGGATGGAAATCACCAAGGTGTCACCTACTGGTTTTCTGGGCCAACAATGCACACAGCTCCACAGCCCTGGCTTTTGTTCTGCAAAAACTCATTCAAGAAAGCTATTGAGATGCCTTACAAAGCTTCAGCTCAGGTTCAAAAGGTTTAACTTTAAAATGGCAAGTACAAGACAGAAATAGCTAAGTGCCATTTGCAGGGTACAAACACTGGATTTGAGTTATTTAATTGTTTAGTCACGTACCAAATCCAAGCTAGAGCTGTTGTAACATGGAGGAACCAAACATTAAACAAGAAAGCGGCACTGAACAGCTACCACAGCTCACACTCAACCTGGCAGCGCTGTCAGCAGCGTGGCTGAAGGCAGCTCTGCCCAGAGCCGCAGCAGGGCCGCTGCACTTACACAGTGGTCCCTGGCGTGCAGGAAGTCGAAGAGCTCCTCTGTGCACTGCTCCTCTGTCTCGGAGCGGGACGACACCCGCTCGTTACACAGCTCCAGTCGCTCCCGCGCCTTCACGCATTTCTCCGTCTGCTCGCACTGCTCCCGCAGCGTGGTCAGGGGGTCCTGCGGGCACGGCGCTGCGGTGAGCGCAGGGACAGCCCCGCACGCCGCTTCCCCCCGAGCCCCAGCGCTTCAAGAGGGAGCCCCGCATCCACACCGCAGCCCGGCCTCCCCACGGAGCTCTGGATGGCGGGCACAGCGCGGCCCCGCCCGAGCCCCCCGAGCCTGTTCATCGGTGCTGACGGCCCCGAGCAGCCGCCCCTGGCAGCTGCGAGTCCCCGTCGCGGCTCCCCGTCTTACCACGAGCTCTTCCTCTTCCTCCTGCGGAAAGAAAAGAGAGCACAGCGTTACCGCCCGCCTGCCGGCCGGCCGGCCCGGGGGAGCCGTGCGGGCCCCGCGCCGCCCCGCGCTCACCTCGGGCTCCCCGCGCTGCCCCATCGCGCTCCCGCCGCACAGAAGGACTCGCCAGGGTCACCCGCCGTAAGCGCCGCTGCCCGCGCCGGAAGCGGAAGCGCTCCCTCCGCAGGGCGGTGCTTCGGCCTGGGGCGCAGCCCTTCCAAACATGGCAGCTGGCAGCGGCCGCGCGTGTGGCCGGGCCAAGAAGGCCATTGCGGCGCTCCCGCCTTCCCTNGATGGGGTGAGAGAATGGAGGGATGCCCCCAAACCCGGCGGGAGGAGCCCACAGCGCAGGGACCGTCACCTGGAGAGAGGAGCCCCTCCAGGCTGGAACTGGGGGTCCCAGGGACACCGCGCTGTTTCCCACACCCGGACGGGCTCGGGCTGTGCCCCCGCGAGCTCCCATCGAGCTCCGGAGCAGGACACTGGGAGAGGGGTGAAAGCGCCCGGTTGATGATTCTTCCCCCCAGGCCTCTCGACACAGCCCATCTGGCGCAAGCTGTGGGACGATGTGATGAAAACCAGGCCGCCCAACTCGGAGGTGAGGAAACGCTCTGATGGGAGAAGGGCCTGCGGACAGGAGCTCTGTTTCTGCTGTTTCCATGAGGTTTTCTTTCTGGCTGCCTCCAATCAATTCCTGTTTATAAGTGTTCATAGAGCTCCAGACCAAGGCATGACCCTGGTAATACAAACATTTTGGGAAATGGGATTTATAGAGGAAGCATAGTGCACAACCACACCCTTCATCTCTCAACACTGAGTTTGCCAAAAGAGCAGATCTTTGTCTTCAGAGATTCTCACTGAAACAGAGGATAAAAACAGTATCTTCTATCATGTTTACACTTACACTGGCAAAAAAAAAATATGCTGATGTCTTAGAAAGCATGAGAAAAATAGAGAAGACAGTGAGTTTGGAGAATGGTTTTATGTAGAAAAACTGAAGCTTCATCATCGTAGAAGAATCATTAACAGACAACTTAATAACAGCCAGTAAATAGATGCTAGAGAAAATTGCTGGTGACGTGGTTTTTAATAGGCAAAAAAAATGGCCCAGCTCCAGACCACGGAGTGTTTAAATTAGGCCAGAAGGAGGATGAAGAGAGCAATGGGATTCACTCAGGTTTTCAAGGAACACACTGAGGAAGGATGCCGAGAACTAGAGAGGTGGTCTCAGTGGAGCTAGCAGGAGGG
Organism: Ploceus nigricollis; assembly: GCA_013399945.1. NCBI lineage: Eukaryota > Metazoa > Chordata > Aves > Passeriformes > Ploceidae > Ploceus > Ploceus nigricollis. The sequence goes on along the minus strand of VXBC01008916.1, from coordinate 984,804 downwards.
GTTTTTTGGACACCAGGTTAGCAGACAGTAATTTAACTTAAAAAGAACAAGAAAAATGGATGCTGACTTTTTGTTCCTACGCCCTGTTGTTCAATTGCAGAGCATAACATGCTGGAGGAAGAAGTTCCTTGAAACATTCTTCTCCAACGTCCTCCATGGTGTCTTGGACGTTTCCTCTGACTGGCGCCTCCACGACCGTCACTTCTCACCACTGCTGCACAGCTCCCCGCACGTGTCCCAGCTCACCCTCTGCAACATGCTCCAGGGGGCTGTGGAACTCACTGCCAAGCACAACCACAAAGTGCTTGAAAACCTGGCTGGCTCCCTGCGGGTCCTGAAGTTCCAGCACCTCCTCTCCTGTGACCAGTCCATCAGGCGCTCGCTGGCTCTGCTCCTTCACCGGCTGATCCACCACGGCTCTGTCAGCCAGGTGTCCATGTGCTCCTGGCCTGTTCCTGACACCGTTCTTCTCGTTCTCATCCTGACCATGAGCGCTGGGTTTTGGCGCTCAGGAAATGCCCTCGCCTATCACAGCAGCTCGTGTGGCCTTTGCAGAGAGGAGGACAAAGCCCAAAGCCAGGAGTCAGCACAGGAGGGAGCAGAGAGGGACTGTAATGCTGAGCGGGAGGGGAGTGGTGGTGAGAACCAGAAGAGATCCCCAAAAGAGGCTGATGCTCGCGTGGCCTCTGTCCTCTCTGGCCCCAGAAGTCCTCCCCTGCAAAACCCAGCCTGTGAAGAGACAAGCAGCGAGGTGCCCTGTGGCCACACCAGCATTCAGGAGGGTTCTTCCCCTCGTTCCAGCTCAGAGCAGCTGTCCTGTCACCCCATTCCTCAAAAGACACGCAGATGGCAGAAACCTGCAGTGGGGAGGAAACGTCGCTGCCTCAGACGGAGCAGGGGACACTATGCTGACCCAGAAGATCTCTATGATTTTGTTTTTACTGTTGCTAGAGAGGATAATTCAGGGTTACTGGACAAAACCAGGACCACAGAGGGAGAGATCGCTGAGAACTGGACTAGTTCCTCCCCAGGATCTCCATGCACTGGCCACGCTGGCTGTAAGAAAAGAGGAGGACCTGCTGGAATCCTTTCTCTGAAGGCTGCTCACCACTTCCGAAGTGTCTCCACACTGGAATTGTTTTCCATTCCTTTGACTGGGGAGACATGTCGGACTCTGAGTAACCTGCTGAGCTCCTGGGTGTCTTTAGAAAACCTGGTTCTGTCCTACAATGGTCAGTGATGTGAATAGGACACTCCTAACCCTGCTCTAATGGTCTGGCTTACTGCTCAGGTTTACCCTGCATTAATTTTCACAGGAAGGGGCATTGTAGGAGTAACGGTGCCCCATCTTGAGAAACTTGGGTGAGATGTTTAATGAGTGTGAGGACTTAAGGGAGGGAATGGGATCTCTGTGTCCCAGAGCAGCCCCTGGCTTTGTGCTTAAACACCCTTCAGAGAGGGCAAAGGGAAGAGCCAGATCTGCATCTCCCATGCACAGAGTGTAGCTTCAGGATGTGTGGATAAAGTGGTCTGTGAGTTTAGCCTTTGACTCGGGCTGCCATTGCTGCAGCTCCAGCTCTGAGTGTCAGTGCCAACACACACAGCTGACACTTTTCTGTACAAATGCTGTTCCAGGCCTGAATGCCAACATCTCCTGCATCCTCTCCGGGCTCCGGGCCCTGTCCCGCCACCCAGAGTGCCGCTTCCGCGTGCTCCGCGTGAGTGACATGTTCTCCCACATGCCTTGCATGGAGCTTGTCCGCTGCATCCTGAGCGCCCTTCCCCAGCTCCACACGCTCTCGGTCAGCTTCGACCTCAAAAACCAGCTGGAGGGCAGCAGGCCAGAGGCGAGTCCAAGCTGCAGCGAGGCAGAAATCCCAGGTAGGAATCATCATTCTGAGTGATGGCCAGGACTCGGCAGGCAGGTAGAGCTGTAAAGGCTTGGTACAAGCTTCAACTCAACCCTGTTACGGTGGTTTGTTGTTATGCAATTACAGCCTTACCTTTCTGATTTAGTTGCTGTTGCAGTTTGTCCCTTCCAATCTAAGGTGTTCTGTGGAGCCGGAATCTTGGAGAAAATGTTTTATTGCTGTATCCCAGCATGCTGCAATATTAGCTTTGTACAGGGCCAGTCACAACCTGCTACCTGTGACTGTCCATGGGGATTCTATCCCACCAGATCTGTAAATTGACGGTGAGCTTCCATTTTGTCTGTCCCATTGACTGTGAGGCTGTAAGCCTTAGACACACCCTTAAGCAGAGGGAAAGCATCCTTTGATCATCACAGTACCACAGGAGATGGCAAAGCACTGCCCAGGCCTTTGGATTACAGTCTGGGAGCTACAGCAGTGGGTGCTCAGCTCACAGGTTTCCCATCACCCTTATTAGCCCTTGAATTGCCAGAAAAGCAGTGAGCAAAGCCTGAGTGAGTTTGGAGTGGAGTCAGGAAAGACCTGTGCTCTGGGAAAACGCTGACCGGCTTGTGCCTTTGAAGGGTGACCTTTTCTCAAGCATTGGTGAGCACAGCAGAAATTGGTGGCCCTGTGGTCTGGCAGGAATCCTGGAGTGAGCTGTGAGTGATTGACATACCCCAGGTCTGAGTTGCCAGAGCTCCTCAGGGCAGGGCATGGTGCACAGGCAGTTCTATCAACCTAAAGGATGGTGGTGTTGGGCACAGAGGCTTCCTGCTTGCTGTAGCTACACTGAAGACAGGCGCTCCAGAGCAAACTCTTTCATTGTTTTTCTTCCCTTAGAAAGCTGCCTGGAGGTGCTGGAGATCCGATTCCCCAGGGAACCTCTGCACACTGCGTTCCTGCTGCCAGTGCTCAAGGCGTCCAAGTCCCTCCAGCAGCTGTCCCTTGACAGTGCCACACTGCCCTGCCCCCAGGAACTCGGGCTCCTTTTGGAGGTGCTCAGAGGTACTCTGCTAACCCATAGGCAGCATCACTGGGGCACACACACTGTAGCTTCCATGCTGTGGTCTTCCATCCCCTAGCATGAAGCCAGCTTAGGTGGGTCCATCTCTTTAGCGTGGACATCCTTAAAGTCTCCCAAGAAAAGGAAATGGGTGTCCACCATCCCATGTGCTGTGTTATGTGGATGACCGTCCACAGCACAACGGTTCCTTTTTAATTATCCACAATCCAGCACAAATTACCCACAGTCCAAGTCAGTTTCTGGGTGTTAGCTGGTAGCTGGGTCAGGGTCTTTTTACCCCAAGGATGTGCAGTGCTTTACCTGAGAACTTGTTTTGCTTTTAGAGTGTACTTCAAATTTGAAGAAACTGAGCTTTCATGATGTGAACCTGGCTGAGCACCAGAAAGAAGTTCTGCTTTTGCTTCAGGATCCTGGCCTACAAGGTACAGCCAGCTCCTGGGTGCTATTGCTTGGAAAGGTGCTGTGGGTGGCTGCTTTTGGCTGGCTGGCATTTAAGAGGGGATCTTTGAATGTGTAAGCTTTAGCCAAATGTCACAGACATTTGGAGCGAATCTGCAGGTGTTGTCAGAGTGGGAACATGCCTGTCTTTGTGCCAGTGGAGCAGAGGAGCTGCTGGCAAATCCTGCAGGGAAGTGTCTGTAGTCTCAGCTATAAAACAAATATTTTTAACCTGCAGAGCACATCAGCCTTTACCTGGGTGAGCTGGCAGAGCCACTTGCCTGGGTGTGATCTCTGCTCTCTTCCTGACACAGCAGAAGTGCTGTTATATGCAATCCACTGCTGGGGGAGCTTTGTTCTTGCATGTGGATTAGGGGCTGGAGCTGTCTGCAGAATGTAATTCTGGAATAATGAAGCACAGGGAGTACTCATATGTACTGTAAATCCATTTCTTCACAGAAATCACCTTTTCCTTCTGCCGGCTGTTTGAAAGCTCTACTGCTGAGTTTTTGTCAGAAATAATCAATACAGTGAAAAGAAATTCATCACTCAAGAGCCTCAAACTGCCCGGGAACCGCCTTGGTGCGTACGGTGTGTGTGGCTGTGGGGCCTTAGAGAGCTCTCTGGAGGGAACTCTGGGGCTGGAGTCAGCACCACTGAGAGCTGCTGACTGCAGTGCTGAACTTACCCTATGCAGGAACAGTGGGATTTAGTTCACAAAACTAGGAGGACTGGATCCATTTTTAAAGGCAGAATTTCAGTTGCATTCAGCAGTGTACCAAGGTACTGTGCAGGAATTATGGCTGCTTTTCGCTGCAGCACATGCAAGTTCCAGCAGATCTCCAGATTTGACTGAACACTGATCTGCTTCAGACTTTAACAGGAACAGATCCAGAATCAGATGCACTGCCTCTGATTCAGAGGCACAGATTTTGCCCAAGTTTGGGCAGTTTGTGTCTCAACAGCTGTTGGCAGCCACTGGAGGAACGAGAACAAGTGAAGGAGGATATGTGTCAAGTGGAACTGAATTTACAAGAAGTGATAGGCTTTTTGAATCACAGGCCAAGTAGAAATGTTTGAGAAACTAATTGCAGATAAATCCAGAATATTGTTTTCTGTTATTTTAACAAAGTAAAATGGGAAAGCTTGGGATAAGCTGAATACACGTAATTTCTAAAACAAAGCTGCATCTGGACTTCTCAAACAAAAGCATGATTTTTCTAGGGAAACAAACTACCCTATCAGCAAATGTTTTCATTGCCTCAAACACTGTCCTCAGGGGGATGAACTCATTTGATGTCACTGAGGGTCCAGAGGTGGGCTCTTTGTGTTGCATTCACATGCTTACAGACTCCTTTTCTGGACTATTATCCCAGCCCTATGATAATTTAAATTTTAAGACCGTTTCCAATTTGCATCTAATAGTGCATTTCTCCCTTTCAGGGAATCACAGGCTGGTTGCCCTTGCAGACATTTTCTCTGAAGATTCCTCCTCTTCTCTCTGCCAGCTGGATGTCAGGTATTCTGCTGCTCTAAACATGGAATTCCTTGTTTTGGGAGGGAGAGAGCTGAGCTGGGCTCTGACAGCAGGAGAATCTGAGCATGGCTTTGTTCCTTGAGGGAATGTGTGCCCAAGAAAAGCTCAGAGAATGCTGCAATGGGCACATACACCCTCAGGGACCTCCAGGATATTGGAGACATTTCACCTTTAGAAGGAGTCAAGCTCCATCTTTAAAGCAGCTTTGGTTTGCTGCTCTCTTGGGACCCTCCTGCAGGCCCTCCCTGAACCGTAGGTTGAGACCAACATCCCTACATACTTTTATTCTTGGGCATCAGTGTGAACAGCTCTGTTTCCACTGCCCCTTCATAGCAAGGGAATGCTGTCACTGCTCCTGGCACGTCCTGAGAATGCCTCTGCATTCCTTTCCTCAGCATTGGTCTTCAGTCAGACCTCCTGCTCTCTTCTTGACCCTGAATGGCCTTACAGATAGGCAGCAACCTTCATGAAGCACATGGGGGTGGCATTTCTGCAGTACTAACAACTGCTTTGCTTGATTCTGCCCCCCTTCTTTACCCCTCATGGCTCAGGTTGCTCAGAGTGCATAGGCTTGACAATTTATTCAACCATGGCCACACTCCTTCAGCAGGCTTGAAGCCTGATTGTTACTGTGCCTCTGACAAGATTTAAATCCAGCATGCAACTTGATATTTATTTACACATCTCTGCATGGGAATTGACCTTTTAATCTCCTAGAAATAACAGGATCTAACACATGCCCTTCAGATTTTCTCAGCAGGAAGAGATAAATCATCACTTACTGCTGAGTCTTGCACTGGGACCTGTAGGTTGGGCCAGGTCCCTTGGTCCAGAGAGTTGACAGCTGCAACATTTTAAGGCCACAGCTGGGTCTGCTTAAGTCAGTAGTAAGAGGTATGGATAATGAGTTTAACTTGGCAGTTGTTATCACTTTGGTTTAAAAAGGTTTCCAGCCCTTCATACTCAGTTTTGGTTTTCATGATTTCTGAGTGAAATCATTCACTTAGATTTTGTACTGCTGAAAAAAGGTGCACCTGGCCTTGAAACATCCTCAGGTACCTGCACTGGCAGTTACTAGAAGGAAGAGTAATTTAAATTGCTTGAATTATAGCCTAGACTCTTAATATTTTTTTTTCTTTTTCTTCTTTCCCTGGAAAGCTCCAATTGCATCAAACCCGATGGGCTCCTGGAGTTCACAAAGAAGCTGGAAGGCCACATCCAGCAGAGAGGGGGACAGCTTCCATTCACACACCTCCGCCTCTTCCAGAATTGGCTGGACCAGGATGCAGAGACAGCGCAAGAGGCGCTGCGGCGTCTCAAAGCCGTGTGCAGCGTAGTCAACGACGCGTGGGACTCCTCGCAGGCCTTCGCTGACTACATCAGTGTCATGTGAGGGACACAGGAGCAGGAGGAAACCCATCACCTTCTGATTTCACAGCACACGTGGGGGGTTCTTCTCCAGTTCAAGCAGTACAGCATTGTTCTTTTCACTCTGCTGTTCACTTGAAGAAGGGGTGTGACACTGCCATGACACACCAGACCACGTGGGCTAATTGCTGTATTTCCAGGTGATCTAACTCTGCCATCTTTTCAGGTATTATAAATGGGAAATACATCAAATGAGCTTCTGAACAAGCAGTTGTTTACATCACTGGGTGTTGTGACAAATTTCATGTTGTTTCAGCTAATGTCTCACCAATAACCATCTCCAGCGTGGAAGAGACTCAGTAGCCATTGGGTTGTCCTTGGCAACCAGGTCTAGGTGATCTTGTTTTTGAGGAGAGGTATTGGACAGTATCACCTGACATCCCTTCTAACTTCATCATTCTGTGGTCTGTTAACTAAGAACTGCTCCCTCCACTAAAGGGAGTAGAAAACAAGCTAACAAAGCCCCCAGGCTTGACCTTTTTCTATTTGGAAAGTTGTACTTTACACCAAAAAATTCTTTATGTACCAAGTAGCTTGCTGTTTACTTGCAATCACACTGCCCTTTTCCAGTGTCTGCAGTCATTTTACAGAGGTTTTGAATAGTTTGTTATTTTGTAACATTTTTATAATAAAATTATAATTAAGACCCATAATGTACCAAAGTGAATTTTATTACTGTCATGTAATGTGATCTCATTAAAACACTGCTAGATCAGGGGATCCTGCCCATAACAAAGCAAGTGGTTTTAGAAATGAAGTTACTGGAATAGAGCCTGATTTCCTACTGCTTGCATGATCTTTCAGGCCAGATGTTCAACATATAAGCTAAAATTTTTTTTCCCATGTACAAAATCCTCTTGTTCCCAAGTAATCAGCAAGGTTCACATTTCACAGCAAAAATGGATCCTGCAAGTTTTGATCAGCAACTGTAAGCCAGAGCTGTCAAAGAAAAAAACCTGACTGCACATCAAGTGCTATAAAACTCCTGGCTCAACTTAAACCTGAAGACAAAATCTGGCTGAGTAGAAGGCACAAACACCAAAGGCAGGAGAACCAGTGCTAAATCTGATCAAGCATGCAAGGTCCTGTTATTCCCAGTTCCCAAGGGGCTGTTTTTCAGGCACACAATGCAAAGAAAAAGCCATGGACTCCTTGCTGCAGCAGAGTCCCTGAGCACTTCCAGGGGCCTTGCAGCCACTCCAGAGCCACGCTGTTCTGCTATCCCACAGCCACATAACAGTCCAGCATGCACAGCTGCCCACCGCCCCTTTCCTTGAAAGGGATCAGAGTGAGCCAGGCTCCCACAGAGCCTGCCCTTGCCCCCACAGGGGACGGTAACCTGTTAGGGAATCCCTCGCTGCTCCTCATGGGAGTGATGATGGAAAGTGAAGGTGACAGCAGCGTCCCATGCCGCCTTCAGCACAGAGTCCTGCAGCCCGCGCTTGTCCGCGCAGTGGTGCCACTGGGACAGGTCCGAGGTGCAGTCGGAGCCGTCGGGAGGGGGCCGCACCTGGTGCCCGTTCACACAGCGGCGACACTTGATCCTGCCACAAGGTCAGTGCAAGATCAGTGCAAGGCTCCTCTGCTGGTTCTGCCATGGGCTGTTCAAAACTGCAGCCCAGACACATTTGGATTAACTCCCCTGGATTTTCAGTTTCTCAATTACTACTGCATTTCATTTAAACAGAAAACTACCTTCTGGTGTGTGTGACAGGTAAGGAGTGACACACGTTTTGAAAACCTGGGGGTTCTGTTTCCAATGGCAGTCCCTCTTCATGTTTAACCATTTGGGAATGGTCCAGCAAGACCCAGAGGAAATTCAGGAAGAGTTTCTCTTTAAAGGTGTGGGATATTGCTTAAGGCAGATCTCAAGTGACTGCTGCTAACACCTTATTAGTATTGCATCAGGACTCCTAAATTCAAAGAGCACACCATGCTCCAAAACACTCCATCCTGGCTCCCACCACAGCCACCAGGTTGTGCTCAGGCTGTTTTGGAGATGCCCCACTGAGCTGTCATTTAAGGAGACAAAGAGCAGCAGCAGCCAGGCCAGCAAGGGCTGTTGCCATGCAGAATGGATACCTACACTGAGCTAAGCCTTGACACAGCTTAAAACTAATCCTCTTCACTTCTTGCCTGAATTAAGAGTCTTAATTTTCAGAGTGAAACATTTTTCCTGCACTCCCTGTCCTCCTTCTGGTGGCTGTAATACCATGGGTCTCTGGGCTGGGAGAGAAGGGCAGACAATGGAGAAGAGTATTCTTTTAGCTGCCAGAACAGCACTTGGGCTGGCTTCATGCATTCTTAGCCAATGGAGAAGACCTAGTATGGAAGCAGTTCAGCATTTGTTCACCAGGAAGAGAGCAGTAAGGAAGGACCAAGTTAGGCTCCACCTTGAACAGCTCTGATCAATTTCTCTCTTTTTCATTAGCTGCAGTATTTCAGTCTCCAAAACAGGCAGCTACAAGATAGTTTGCTCACCCGTCCAGCCAGCAAAGCTTTTCTAGATAACAAAAAGGGAGGACAGCAAGGAAGTGCTCATGTCTAGGTGGTTAACAGCTTCAGAAGCAGAAACACTTGAGAGTCACTCTCTGGACTTCCTCCTCCTGCCTGGAAGACCCCTGAAGTACACAACTAAACTTTTGCTATCCCAGCCATGAGTGATTCAGAATACTCACTTGTCATGGGTGTCACTGGTGGTGGTCTCATTCAATGTGAAGAGCTCCTTCAGCTCCCCAAGGGAGAAATGCCTTTCTACATCCTGCTCTTCATCCACCACGCAGCTGCTCAGGGCTTTCTTGTGGGTCTGGCGCTGGAATATCTTCTCCTCTATGGTCCCTGTCTACAGGCAAGTCAGAGATGAAGCACAGATGGAACACTGGTGTTAAAGGAGCTCTACATGGGAAAAGTGTCACAGATAAATGCCACTAAGCTGTTGGGACCACTCAGTGCCTCACCAGTACAGGTGACAGGCAAGTTTTAGTAGCTGAACTCCAACTACATGTCTTTTGTTGCAGATCTAACCCAACTCTGCTCCTCTTTCCCTGTGGCTGCAGGAGTGGATGCAGTGGATACAGATAAGGAAGAGGTGGAACTGCCATTCATGGTTAAAGCTCACACTCTGCAGCAGGATGTGCTGACAGGAAGGAAGGGAAAGGAGCTGAGCAGCTACAGCTGCTCCCTGACAAAAAATCCCAACTACAATCTCCCCAAGAAGCAGAAACAAGGTCTAGCCCTGGGTGACACGAGCATCAGCACTATTTTCTGGTTCACCCATACACAGATCAATCACATCTTGCCTGGAGGGAGATGTCTGCTTCCAGAACAGATGTGCAGAAAGCCCAGCATGCTGTATTTCTAAGGCAAAAATCTAAGAGCAAAATGTCTGTTTTGCAAACAAATTTAACACCAAGGACGGGGGTGATTAGTCATGATTTGCAGACTGATCTCCTATTTCTAAAAGCAAAGGAGCTCCCTGCTTCCAAGTGCAGCAAGGTCAGAGAAGAACTCCATTAAGAAAAGATGGGCAAAGAATGTCTGTTTTCTCAAAGCAAAAATAATAATTGATCAAGGAACCTAAGCTTACACAAAAAACCCCCAAACAAAACAAAAAACCACACACAGAAAAACCACCCAACAATTTCCCCGCCTCAACCAAAAAAAAAACCCCACAGTCTGAACTAATGAGAGGTGAACAAGGGCAGAGGAGACACTTCTAAGCCATAATCACTGCTGGCACTGCTGGACAAAGTGTTAGAGTAGCCTGAAAAGCGCAGTCTCCTTCATGGTTTTCCTCTACAGAGCAGCTATCCCATCTGCTCACTGGCAGCTCCATCCCAAATGCTGCTGCTAATTCCAGGAACGTACTTGCTGTTTCTAAAGCACACATACACCCAACTAAAACAGACTGCAGCCTGACTGAAAAACAGCAACTTCTGCATCAGACACCCCATGAAATTAAAGAAGTCAGATGCCTAAATGACTTCAAAGGAACATCTTATCTGCAAAGCCACAGTTGTTTCTATTTCTCAGAAGCCAGCCACTGCTAGAAACCAAGGGCTGCAGTAATGACCCTCCAGCTAGAACCTTCATGGTTTTCCATGGCAACACATCTAAGGGTTGGAAGCAATTAAGTTCCAATCAATTCTGGTCACCAACACAGAAAAGTTCTTTCCCTTCTGGCCCCAGTCACAGCAGCTGCAGTCTGGGCTGGCACCCAGAGCTCCATGCTGAGGAGAGGAGAGAGTTTTCCTCACCGAGAGCAGTCGGTAGATGTAGCACATCTTCTTCTGGCCGTCCCGCCACACACGAGCCATGGCCTGCTCGTCATTGGCCGGGTTCCAGTCAGGGTCAAACATCACCAGCCTGTTGGCCCCGATCAGGTTCAAACCACAGCCACCTGCTTTGCTGCTTAACATGAAGATGAACTCAGGGCTCTGGAAAAAGGCAGGCTTGGATTAGACTACAGAGGCAGCCATGCTTTCACTCCCAGCACTCAGAGCTGGCAGGAGAGCTGCTCACGTCTGGCAGGTTATACTCACCGAGGGGCTGTTGAAGCGCTCCACGATCTTCGCTCTCTTTTTAATGGACATGGTGCCGTCCAGCCGGACATACAGATACCTGCAACATACAGCACTTACTACAGCCAGACTGCTGCCATCTTTAGAGCATCCTACTTAAAAGAGAAAAATCTGTCACCATCAGCCTTGTAACAACAGAATGGGCTTTAGAAATGTTAGCAGAGGGCCACAGATTTTCTGCTGAGTGACCCCAGCAGACAAAGCACAAGCTACATTGGTTCCAATTCAGGAACACCTGAGCTAAAAGACAGATCACAAGTTCCTCCTGAGAGAAAGTGTAGGAATAGCCAGTTCTTTTACAGCATAGGCAACAAGTACAGCCTAGCAGGATTAAAGCAGTGAAACCCAAAGACAAACCTTCTGCTCCGGCAGAGCTTTTCAAATAGATCCAGTGTCTGAGTGTAGTTAGACACTAAAACCACCTTGTCATTACTGGTGCTTTTGGTAACAGCAAGGATGTAATCCAAAACCAGCATCTTTCCTGGATAAAAAGAAAGAAAAAAAAAGCTAGAGCAGAATTCCCAAATTGCAGACCCTGGAGGGGCACTTGGTAAGATGCTAAATACAGTCTCGTGGTTGCCTGTGTTAGGCAGCACATCTGTACTGCTGAGTTCCACCATACCTGAAAGCTGGGGCTCCACAGATTTGGTGCTGTAGCCAGAAGGGAACAAGCTCAGGGCTCCCATAAATCCTTCTTCCTCTTCTACACACTTATCATAGATAAGAGCAGGATCTGAAGAATAAACAGAGCTCAGAGACTGTTTAGAGTGCACAAGGGAGACCCAAAAAACCTCCACCAACAGTGCAAAACCCAAACCCATATGAACAACTCACGATTACAGAGCTTCTTCAAAGAGGTGATGGAAGAGAGAGATGAAACACTGATTTTGCCCTCCTTCAGCTCCTCCACTGGCTTGGCTTGCTTCAGGAAGTTCTTGTACAGCTCAGTCTGCAGAGGTGTCAGTCTGAAACACAACAAGAGCTCTGCAGTCCCAGCCTGCAGTCAAACCAAAGCCATGCTCCATCTACACAGAGTGCTCCTTTCAGCTCAGTTTTTCTAGCTACAGCACACACAGCCTAGAACTGCCCCCAAGGCTGCTGGTAGAGTATTGCTATCTTCCAGAGCTGGAAGGGAAGCTTGCAGAGACTGCACAGCCCAGGGCCCTGCTCTACACAGTTTCCCAGAGATCACCAGCTGGCTGGCAGAACCACCAGTTGTGGGTTGTGGCTTCAGGAGGAAAAGCAACATACTGCCAATGGCTACAACATCATTCCTAGAGGGAAGCAGTCACCAGAAGAATTGAAGGGCTTATTGCAATTTTTCAGCACTTCCTGTTGCTTCCACTATTTCCCAGACACAGCAGATGCTTTTTGGTACCTGCAGCAGACCACCTGTTCAATCTTCACTGGCAGGTATTTGGACAGGATGTCTGAAGTTCTCCGAATTAAACACCTGCAGAGAGAGAAATTAAGATCAGATGCTTGGATGACTCTTGGATCACTTTTACTGATAAAACTCTGTTTTATCACCATGATTCCTCATGTGGTCAACAGACAGTCCCTTTGATATTTTCTCTCCAAAGGTCTGTGACAGTCCAACATGGCAGAGGCCAGACACTCACAATCCACATTGTGTAAAGACCCCCATATAACCCATTGTCTTTGCAAGGCTTTCAATGTGGTTCATGAGATGTGGAGGGATCAGACATGATGCCACCTACACAGAGAGAGCTCAGTCACAAGAGAAACTCTGCTCTCCCTCAAATTACCAACAGTATTTGCAATTTGAGCTACAACAGACCAGCAGCACGGACAGCAAACAAGTACAGGGATCAACCACCACAAACTGTGGGCACAACCCAAAGTACAGGCAGGCAACTCCCCATTTAGTAACTCAGTAGTAATCTTCACCCAAGATGGGCTCATGGCCTGGCTCAAGATTCCAGCAAAGCACATATCCTTTGGCCTCTGGAAATGCCCCATAGAGCAGTTTTGCCACACTTCAGAAAAGGTGGAATGGACTAGAAAAAGTGCTGAGCTGAGCAACCAGATTAAGAGGTGCAGAAACCCAGTTCTGCCAGGAAGCATCAAAAACATGTTACAAAACCTATAGAAGAAAGACAAGCAGGGATATACGACAGCCCCAAAATCAGTCAAAGGCTGGTAAATAAAAGAATAATCTGGTCTCCGAACCCATAAGCAGCAGGATGAAAAGTAATAGGCTTAAACTGCAGTAAGGAAGATTTATGTTACACATTAAGAGCCTTTTCTAACTGCAAAGACAGTGGTGCCCTGGAAAAGGTGTCCCAGGAAAATTGCAAGGTCTTCAGTGCTGGGTGGGGGTTAAGAGATGGTTTAGGTCTTCAGTTCTAACACCTTCTACCTTAGGACAGCAAGACTGATTAGATGCCTTCTCCAGGGCCCTTCCAGCCTTACCTCTATGATTCCATATGTCTTTGCATCACTGTCCCATTTGCAATTCCTACCAAATTCAACAGACTCATCTGTTACTACTTTTGTGCTTTGTCTTCCCTATTTGTATATCATGACTGTTGCACAATAAAGGAAAGGACAAAGACCTCAACAGAGCCAGGCACAGGCATTCCTGAACACACTTTTACATCCATTTTTCATCAACTATAAAAAGAAACGAATGCACCTCAAGAAGGAATAAGCTTTTCTCCTCCCAACCTTTCCTTTTTTCTCAGGCTTCTGCAAGCTGATCTGAGTCAAGGTCAGGACTGTCTCTATGGAGTGACTCTACTTAGTGTGAAATTTAATTTACTGTTACTGTGAACTGCTGGATTGTATTTGTGATAGCTGCAAAAGATCAGATTAAAAAACCAAAACAAACCAAGCAACTTAAAACCACCAAACAAAACCCACAAACAACAAACAATCAGAAAAAAGCCCTGAAGACACCAGCAATGCTGAAAATTCAAGAGTCTTTTCTAGAAAGTTCTTAAAGAGAGCCAAGCAGTTGCCAGCAGATACGGATAAACTGGTTGTATTCATGAAGAGAAAACAGATTTAAACAAGTACCACAAATCAACCAAAGATAAAGAAGACAGCACTTCACATCTGATCTTGGGGATCAGAAGTCCCATTTCTGACACTTATAGTCTGTCCTATCAGCCCTACAGAGCCAACAAAACTGTGTAAGTGTGAGCTGGGCTATTCTGTGACTTGGGCAATCAACAGCAGAATTGAGTGACACTCCTTATACTCCTGCTCCTCAACATTTGGGCCAGATGGATCTCAAGTCTGATCCAGCCCACATTTGTAGATAACATAAATAAAAGAATGCTGCCTGATTATTCAGATCCCAGGAGAAAACAGAAACATAGGAGTCAAATAATAATTCAGTATCTGAGAGTACTGCTTGGGGGTGACTGCAGCTGACTGTGCCATGTCAGTTCCATTTATCAGACTAAAGCTCCATCCTATGTGGATTTCTTTGGCAATAAATACTTGCACAATCACTTGCTGAATAGATATAACAGGCAAGAGAATTCATTACAGCTACAACTGTAATTTGGAAATATAGCAGGGCTTATGCAAAGGTCTTGTGCAAAAGCTCTGCAAAGAGAAGAAGGATGAAGTTCACCTGTTCACAATACTGATCAGCTCTTTAAGCCTCTCTTCTCCCTTGTGTCGCTCAGCTTCACTTGCATCTGCATCTCTTCCTTTCAAGATGGGCATTTCAAAATGTCTTTTAAATTCCTGTGCAGTTCCTGTATGAAACAGAAGTGAAAAGGTGACAACTACTACCAAAGAACCTTTGATCAGCATCCCACAGCCACCACACCCCAAACCAGGCCTAGCAGATAAAACAAATCTTCATCCCATCCATAAGATTGGGGTTTTTTTCTAGCCAAGACTCACACAAGGCAGACAAATCAATTTAACAGATAATCATTTTGTACTCCAACAACAGTGCAAAGCTAAAGGTCACAGAATTTTACTTAAACAGTCACACACATACTGCTTTTGCTCACATTCCAGTAATACTTTTATTCCCAGATTTTGTCCTTGCAAACAATAGCACAGGCGTTATCTGTGCCTACACCAAAATTATCTGTAATCAGTTGCTCATTACTGGCCACAGGCTGAAAGTGGGAAAAATGCCTACTGAGTGCATGCAGCTTTGCTGCAGTAGTTACACCATTAACCTCATCTCACAAAGAACGAACTGCAAGTACAGGGAGAGTAATCTTGCCCAAAGTACAGGTCAAGGGGGGGGTAGGTGAAAATCCCATCAGCTCCCTGTAATTACTACCCAAAATTGAAGCACACAGAAAAAGCAGATGTAGAACATCTACCACCCCATTCCATCCTTTCCTTGAGAACTCCTGGGGGCAAAACAGCTGAACAGAAAAAGACACAGCCCAAATTCTGCTTGCAAGACAAGAATCTGATGAATTGTGTTTAACTAGAGTTGGGCATGCACTAGAATTAATGAGAAGCCTCTTGGACTGGATGTTCAACAACCTGAGACAATCACGAGTGATGAAAAAAGAAATAATTTACAGTAGCACTCAGTTTCACATATTCATTTTACCTTAATTGGTTCCCCTTCCAAAATACCTGTTAGACTGGTGTACTTTGCATTAGAATTTTGTTGAAACAGAGCTCAGATGATACATAGCCCCTAGAACAGGGCACCCTGACCTAGGCTTTCTGGATACAAACTGAAAGAGTTTGTATCCAGAGAAAAGTCTCATAGAATCACAGAATGGTTTGAGGTGGAAAAGACCTTAAGAGATCATCTAGTTACAAGCCCCTGACATGATTTTTCAACAACATCTCAGTTGTTGCTTTTGCTGGCACTGAGGGAAGCCTGGCCAGCACCCTCCCCTCCCTCCCATCTCCCACACATTCATCTCTTACCCAGGATGCCCGAATTGACAAAGTGCACCAGGCTGAAATACTCCAGCAGGTCATTCTGAATAGGGGTGCCCGAGATGAGGACTCGTCGAGGTGTGTTTAAGCTGTTGAGAGCCTGGTAAGTTTGGTTTTCAGAGTTCTTCAGTCTATGGCCCTGTAAAAAAAACAGAGAAAAGGAATAAGGCTGATAAATCCAGTGGCCCTGTTAGGAAGCAGCTTGGAGAGCCATATTAGCACTGATAAAAGGCATCTCACCACTTTTCCCATTCCTAGTAGCAGAGTAAGTGTTGCAACAGACATGTTTCAAGAACAAGGATCTAATGAAAAACCTGTAGCCATGTGAGGAAACAAAACATTACAGGCTTCCCAGACCAAGAATATCTGAGCTCCACCCAGGCAAGAAAGTCTACCATGAAAATAACCATCACACCATATAACTAAGAACTGTTTCCTGTTCTAAGATGGGAATGTTTTCAGCTATCAACAGAAGCACTGAACTCTGGACCAGTAAAATTGTTTCCCTCAAGGTCAAGATCACAAACCACTCAGATCACCCATACAGAGGATTGCCAGACCTTTGCAGACTAATAAAAAGAGGTTCTTCACCTCTTACAGTGGTAATCTGAATACAGGCCCCATTTCTCATACCTGGGAAAAGCAACTTTATTAGCATCTGAGTGCTGGGTAGGACAAAGCACAAGTGATAAGATACTTTTCATGAGTGCCAGACTGCAGCAGAGGTGAGTATTTTTTGGAAATATATAGAAGCCCCAAGGCCAAGGACGTGGGTTCCCAGATTCCCTAGGTGCTAGCCTCATTCCGGGGGCACTGAGAGGTGTGGGCAGTCATAGACTCATAGATAAAAGGTTTATGGGAGCTACACTCCTGAGGACACTCACTCTTTTTAAGCCCCTCTCGGCACTGCTCTGGCAAATACAAAGCCAAACCACTGGGTGGCATCCCTCTTTAATAAATTCTTTCTACCCAGCAGCAGAGGACACCTCAACCCCTGCCAGGCCGCAGCCTGATCGTTTCAAGGAGGCAGAGGACACTTGTTTTATTTTGTCCTTCAAAGCATCTCTGGCTCTCACTACCTATAACCACAAATAGGGAATGACAAATGAAAAAACAACTCAATTTTGGCCATGTGAATGCAGAGCTTGACACACACCAATGCATGAAAACCAGTAAGCCAGGGCACTACCAACAGAGACAGGCATGGACCTCCCTTCTGATACATATTTCACATGGAGAGGGCCCTAGTAGGGACCCATCAGGGACCTACAAGTGGATGCAGTTACCACCAGCTGGATTTTCTTCTTATCTTGGCTCATGAAGACACCTCTCCCATTCAGGCTCACACAGTATGACTGATCTTACTTAGAGCCTCTGAAACACCAGAATGGGTGTTGTCCATAGCCAAGTCTTGTATCCCATTGTCCACTCTCCTTTTAAGAAAGCAGATCCAGTTTCACCCAGATGTTGAGAAAACACCAGGAATGGATTCCCCTTAAAGGTGCCCCATACCTCATCACATATGACCAGCCCAACGCTGCCCTTCTGCAGCACCTCGGCGTGCAGTCGGAAGGTCTCATAGGAGATAATCAGGATGGGTGAAGGCACTCGCAGGCCATGCTGGCTCATAAAGCCAGCTGCAGATGGGACAGGGACAAAGGAAAAGAAAAAAAAAAAAAAAAAAAGGATGAGGAAAACTAACAGGTTAAATGGTCAAAACAGTTGCCTTAAAAATTTATGAAAACCCTTCCAACCATATATACCCATTCTCCTTTCCCCACAACTATTCCCATTTCCATGTCCCTTCTGCCTCCTTTCCTGCCTTCTGGCTGGAGCAAAATAAGAGCATTGGGACTACCCTAACACCTGACTAGGTTTGGATTATGGCAAAAGACCAACTATTACCAAACACACAAGGGTCAGATCTAAACATGTCAGTGGAGAGACAGCCATCAGTCTGCAGAGATCTGGTGACTGCTCAGAGATCTTCACAGGAGCTGCTGCAGCCTTCTTCCAATGCAAGATTTTGACCCCAACCAGCCAAACACCCAGACTGCAAACATTTCTGTACCTAGTTTACGGTCAATCTCTTCTTTGGAGCCTCCATCAATTGCCAGTGGCTGGATCCTTCCCCCCAGCCATTTCTCTACTTCATTGTACCAGTTTCTCACCAGGCTGGAGGGAGACACCACCACGGCTTTCTCGATTTCAGGCTTGCAGTCGGGGCTTTGCCGGAGAAGCGTCCACATGAGTGTGATGCACTGGAGAGTTTTGCCCAGCCCCATTTCGTCTGCCATGATACAGCCATGGCTCCCAGGGATCCGCCGGCTCGTCACACAGTCCCAGAGGAATTTCACCCCCTGCCAAAAAATTGTTCTCTCAGAGCAGGATGGAGACATCAGCAGTGACAACTTCATTACCACAATGCACAGGACTGATAGCACAACAAACAGCAGAGCTGTGTAGCACACACATCCCTGGGGACATGCAGTGTTCTAATGAGACAGAGGGAAACCACCCGAGGCACAGCTAAAATGCTGCCACATCTGGAGTGAAACAGCACTACTGGTGCCAATATGTACCTCACAACATGCACAAAATCTTGCTACATTTTTCTTGTACAATTCTAAACAGCTTCTGAACATGAATTCCCAGAAATTTCTACCCTTGGCTGCATTAGACAGGGTCTGGCCATGAACTATCATGCATCAATAATTTCAAAGAGGTTTATCATCTTAACACCACCAAATCAGGTAATTTTAAAGAATCAGAGTGAGTAGAGTTGTTTCTCCTGCCGAATAATTCCCAGAACACCATCATCAGCCCTCATCATTTCTGCCTAGAAGCAGTGACTCACCTGGGGACTCAAGGTCCAAAGCAGATTTAGCTTTAGAGAAGACACAGGGCTGAGGTTTTAACCCATGTCACATGGTGGGAGAAGAGCTCAGCCCTGCATTAGGCCTTGACACATCATTGAGAGAGATAAAGGGAGGATGGGGGGGAAGAGACAAACTTCAAAATGTTCCTGTACCATGTGATGATAAGAGACTCAAAGAAAACCAGGGCATTGTGCTGGGAATGTACAAGCTAAACACACCTGCAAGGATTCATCCTCTCTACTCCACTACTTAGGACTTGAAGATGGAGCACCTTGACCTGCACTTTCAAGTCCTTTTCTTTCTTTCTTAAGACTTTTAGTAACAGGCTAATGGAATTTATTTAAGCCAGTTGAACAATTATGAACTACATTACTGACTATAAGACTGCATTTTGCTGCAGAACCAGCACCTGGGCAAAAGTCACAACAAAGCTGGAGCAGAGCTGTACAGCTACATAGGAGCATCAGCTGAACACAGCAGCATAGGAATCTTAGCAGGCAGAGACTTATTAGTCAGACTAGAGCAGAAACTGCTTTATCATCAACATTTACCCGTCAAAAAACAGTGCGCCTAGGACACCAACATAACTTTGATTACTTGACAAAAGCAGCAGCAGGCAGCAGCTTACCCAAAACCAGAGTGCCTCCAGCTATGTAGCCAGAGATGAGCATGACACCAGGTCACAGGTTCATTACCAGATCTGAGATAAAACTACAAGCCATGAGCAGCCTACTATGCTCTCATAGCCATCTGAAGATCTCCCATGCAGGGACGCTTCTAGCTTTGCCTGCTTAGCCTGCAAGATCAGCAATCACAGCTTCCATCTGTGCTCCCTCCAGGCTTAAATGATAATATACTACATCTGGGACGAACTTTGAGCTGTCCAGAAGCCTACATCAGATATTTGGAGAGTTGTAACCACCGCTGCCATGTTACAATGTTGCACATATTTATAACGTAAAATGTTTTTGGCAGTCTCCACCATCAAATTTCAAGTTTGCATTGGCACAGCTCACACCTATCAAGGCCAGTCTCCAAACAAAGCACACTGAAGCAGGAACCTACTCTACACTTTGTTAAGAACCATGGTACTAGAAATTGGAGCCTCAGTGTTTCCTGGCTCAGGGACTGCAGATCCAATCAATTCTGCTGAGCAGTAAAACAGTGGTGGACAGTCTGCCCTGCCTGGCAATACAAAACTGGGCTGCAATATAGTTTATTGCAACTATATCCCATCACCTTCCACACTGAATTCTACCCAGCAAAGCTACATCTCCAGACTTCAAGGTAAGTAAAAGCAGGACTTTCAGCCCTGACTCTTGCTTGAAAAGGGACAGGAAGTACCATCAGCATTCAGGCCTCTCAGAGGATGCTTAAAACAAACACTTCACTTGGTATTTGCAACAGACTAGAGTCTTTTAGACTGTCAGCCTGTGAGGTCTATGCAGACCTGTAACAACTCCAGCAGAGGAAATGTGCCTTTTTGAAATGGAACAAATCCTCCAGCCACACCTCAGGTCCCACTGGAAAACTTACTTCTCTCTGATGGGGTCGTAAAACACGGCTGAGGACAGGATCCACCACAACATGGACGGGTGCCTTGTCCCTGCAGGAGGCAGTCAAGGAAGAAGAGAGTGTGATTGAGGAATTCGGCACATGTTTAGGTTTTGTTAAATCTCACTGCTATACTGAGGACTCTCCTGTGGCACAGGGGAAGCAACATCAAACAACAAAGTGAAAAATTGATTAATTCAGCTTTGAGAACGAAGTTAGAGACCTGCCCACAGTCTGAAACATCAGTGAAACCATTTACATGGGCTGTGGTTAAAACAAGGGCAGAATGTGGTTCAGAGATACAGTTAAAAAGTCAGTATTGTTTTTCTTGTTTCTATAACAATATCATAACTAAATTTCTGGAGAGAGAAACCCCTCCCTCTGTCCCCAAAGATCCAGTTGACAGCCTTTTTAAGTTATAACAATAGCAAAAAAGAAACTACTTCAGAATAAAAACCAGTAGGCAGCCTAACATTTGACAGTCATCTCCCTTTGCTTGTCCTTAGATGCTGATGTTTCCTGACTAATGACTAAGCCATGAGATTTTCTAAGCAACTTCTCCATGCATGTATGCTCATTCCCTGTAACAGGTTTAAATTTTTGATGCATGAGAGATGGAACAGTCAGTGAAAGAACACAAACAATCCAGCATGGGTACATTCCTTCTTCAACTGTAACCATACCTGAACCAATTCAGGCAGAATACTTGGAATCAAAATCCCCTTGATGTTCAGACCCCAGCTCAAACACATTTGGGAGAAAAGCACATAAACCTACACCCCAGAAAGAGGTCAGAGCTACAGCATTCATGCCAGGTGATGACTCACTTGTCTATTTTCAGCTGGTCATGGGCACTCAGCACCGGGGGCTCATACAGAACCAGAGCTCCCTCCTCAAACGGGTCATGGAGAGGAGCCCTCAGTCCTGCCCGTTTGACTCCCAGTGAGCGCAAGCCCAGGGGCCCTGAAATCGAACAAAGGCACAGCTCAAACAACAACATCTTCCTGGAAGCAAGCAGAGCCTGGCAGCAGAGTCTGATTACACTTAGGAACAGTGAATTAATTGGGTGCTGGAGTGGGAGTGCACACACAGCTGGTGCAGACAGCAAACCCAAGTGGGGCCATTGGTTGGCAGTGCCCTGGCAGCACACACTGGGAAGCTCTGCGGCAGGAAAAACAGAATGAAGGAATAGAGGCAATGAAGGAGCAATGGCACTGCTTACCCGAAGTGGTTGTTCTAGTTTTTTGAAAGCCAAGGAGGGTTCCAGAATGTACATCTCAATAGCCCAAAAAATACACTCCTACATACAGGATATGCTGGGTGAAATTCTCTTTTGGGGTCACCTAACCCAGACTTAGCTAGAGTTGTATCTTTGATGCAAGGTCAGGAACTGATCTTTAACAGTGATGAAGTTCTACAGCACCACAGCCAGCATCATATTGTCACTACCTGCTCTGGGGTATTATTTTCTCTCTGCTGAGCAATAGTAGATGTTTGGCCTGGGAGCCAATTTCTGTGAAAAGCAGAAACCAAGCATGAGTCCCTTTTCCTAGTACTGTATTTTGATATCACAGTTTTGAAATGGAGATGAACACAAGAACATACATAAAAATCCCTTTTCCTGTCAAAACTCAAGCAACTGTGCTCCCAGGATTGATTTTGCTTGAAAAAGATTCAATCAGTCTATTTGTCCACTGTTTACTAAAGCTCCTTGCAAAACAGGAGTGCATCACAAGCTGAGGCAGCAATGCACGCACAACAAGAAAGAAAGAGCACAAGAAACAGCCTGTTTTCCCAATTAAGAGAGCAAGGTAACAGCCACAGAAAGCAGCTTTCCCAGTTACAGTTCTGTTTGAGCCTCCTGACAAATCCGCTTCTCCAGAAGTGAGCTTTGCCAAACTCTTTCGGGGCTTGTCATTCCATATTCAGTGGCTGCTTACAGACATTTTTATAACTAAAGTTTGAGGGAAATTGGTTGATCTGCATTCGAGTTTTTCAGCTGGAGGGTGAAGGGGAAGCAGGGGACATGAACAGGCCCATTTGTTTCTGAGATCTTATGTTTCACTGATTCAAACCAGCTGAGGCTTTGAACTTCAAAATGCTCTCATTTTGAAGATCACCTTGAGGCTCAACACTCCAAGCCAAGTAGAAATAAAACTGGCACGTACAATCTTTTTCACCACAGCCTTCTGTCTGTTAGCATCATTATTTAAATGATAAACCTTCGTGGCTTGGAATTCATTTTGCTTTTGTATTTGTGATACAGTGTAAAATCTCCTGGCACTACATCAAATACATAGCAGTAAGACTATAAAATCCAATTCTGAAATGTAGGATTATCCAAACTAAACACTAGTAAGAAATATGAAGACTTTGCTAATATGCCAGTATTTTTCTTTCAAAATTAAGTCAGGATTTCTGGAACATATGCATCAGTGCAAAAAATAACAATAATCCCCACAGATATATTTGACAGGCCTAAGCATCATCTGTTTTACCCGAGTCAGCCAACACAGACAATCCTTAAACCTCCTCATCTTACCTTTATAATTTGGAATGGGGACTTTGAAGGGTTTGGACAAAATACTGCGGATAAAAGCCTCCTAGGAATTCAGAAAGAAAACACATTTCAAAAGTCTGAAATCAGAGATTGCTCAAGAAAGCAAGTCCAGGACATTTTTTGAGAACTCAGTTGCGCCAAGTACTCAGAGTCCCTCTATTCAATCTACTCAAGCTTCAACTCCAACTACTTTCAAGACTACCCAAAAGGAAGAAAGTAACAATTCAGCACAATTTCCTCCACCACTATTGCTTTTCAAAACTATTTTCCTTTGGGTTTTCTAATACATGAAATTGATTTTTCATAGCTCCCATCTTCCTAAATCCACTGGCTTTATTCACTTCTTTAAAACTTATTGCTGCCCCCTGCCTTGGTAATTGAGTCAGGCAACTAATTTCCTGTGAAGGAGCTGGGCTACCACTGCAGGAACATCCATGCTGGATCAGCAAGCACCCAGCTAGTCCAGCATCTGGTCTCCAGCAGTGGAAGCCAAGAGAGAACTGGGCACAAAGTCAGCATTTGACCCATCTGAGTGGAAAGCAACTCACACCTCCAGGTACTGTCCTTCACCTGGGCCCCACAGAACTCCCTCATTCAGGATTTCCACTGCAGCAAGCTCCCCCACCACAGCTCCTTCAACACAAAGGGCTGGAGCTGGCAAAAAGCCTCTCCAAAAGACTTTGTGTCTGCGTAACACCTCAGTTTAAAAGGGGAACATGGAGGCACTGGGAATTCCTTGCTGAATGAGCTGTGTGTGTAGCAGCAGCAACCCCACTCACGTGCTGACTGCTGTCCAGGCAGTGGGGTCTGTTGGTCAGCTGAGCCAAGGGCTTGCGGAAAGGCGACCGGTAGCATTCTCCACTCTCTGTCTCAGCGGCTGCCTTCTGCCTCTTCCGGCCCTGGAAAACAGAACCAAACAACTCAGGGGCAGCTGGGGAGAGCAGAGGTGCTCTGCAGCCACACTCAGTAAGCACCAAAGCACACAGACCATCGCCCAGGCAGCCGAGCAGCTCTGAGCACACACAGCCATCACTCCCCCCTGCTGCCACAGGACTCACACAGCAAGGTCACTGAACCTTAAAGTTTAATTTACATGAAGCTTAAAACATTCTCCTAGTTAAGAAAATAACTACCACTTTCTAGCCTGTAAAAGGCTTGTGCACGCTAAGATTTGTCCTGTCCCGCCACTCAAAAGCAAAAGCAGAATTAAGAAAAGGAAGGGTCAGTAGCATGGAACAAACGATATCAGAGTCCCCAGAGGCTCCATGGCACCTGGTGTTATGCAGGTGGAAGGCCTTGCACTGAATCCTGCATTTCAAACACTTAGAAAAGCATGAAAATAGATAAGTTATTGATCTGTTTCCTGATTTAACACAGTCCTCTTCAGCGTGAGGCATGGTTTCAACCACCTGCTGGCACAGAAAAATGGACCTGACACAGAAAACATTATGTGAGACTCTTCAACCTGTACGACATAGAACATTACTGTAAATTAGGATTAGGGCTGGGACTTGTGTCATTACGAATCCCTAAACGAGGTCTTTACTGTCTCTTACAGATAATCGGTGAAACTGATCCTCCCTGTCCTGTTACAAAAATATGTAACATTTTGTCGTAAACAGCCCATTCCTAGTTACCCAGTTACCCTTGCATTCACACAGAACTCGAAGCTCAGACAGACATAAGGTTTGCCATAACCACGAAGCACCATCTGTACACAAGGAAATTCTTCCACCAACCACATGCCGAGACACAAAGTTTTACGGCAGCACAAACCAGGGGCGCGATGCCCAGAGGATGGGGAGGCGCAGGCACCGGGGAGTGACTCGGACGCAGCGCCGCCCCGCATCGCCCTGCCCATGGCTGCGGGGCCACGTCCCGGGACCCCTCGCTCACCGTCGGGGGCTGCCAGTCCTCCTCCTCCTCTTCCTCATCTTCATCGCCCGCCTTCCTCTTGGCCAGCTGGCTGGGGGCCAGGCTCCTCCTCTGGAATAGAGGCACAACACACACAGTGAGGGGCCGGGAGGGTCCTGGCACTGGGACAGGCCNACTGGCACAGGCACAGATCCCCGTTCCGGTCCAGTCCCCCCCCCAGCACCCACCATCGCCTCACGGGAGCGCGCGGACGCGGTAACGGCCCGCGCGCGCCGCTGGCGGGAAAACCGCCGGGCCAGCTCCGCCCCGCGCCCACAGGCGTGGCCAAGCGAACGCCGAGCAGGACCAGAGCCGCATCGACCCGCTCGGGGCTCCGCGGAGGGAGCGTATGGCAAAAAAATGCAATCCACTGCCTTTATGTATATGTAGCAATGAGAGGACTTGAGATTTATCATGAATTTCTGCGTCAAGTAGAGGTGTTCAAAGGAGGACTGGGAGACAAAAAGAAAAAAAAAAAAAACTCGATTTTTTTTTTTTTTTTTTTGTCCA
>VXBC01008916.1:931923-952546 GCA_013399945.1 Ploceus nigricollis | reverse complement strand
ACAACAACA
This sequence comes from Ploceus nigricollis, assembly GCA_013399945.1. Lineage (NCBI taxonomy): Eukaryota > Metazoa > Chordata > Aves > Passeriformes > Ploceidae > Ploceus > Ploceus nigricollis. The sequence goes on along the minus strand of VXBC01008916.1, from coordinate 952,537 downwards.
ACAACAACAAAAAAAAAAACCTAAAAAGGAAGAACCTCAATGCCACAGACTGGACTGCCAGCCAAGGAAGTGACTTGCCAATTGTGGGCAATCACTTGCCATCTTGCACAGGAAGTGGATCAAGCTACTGGGGAACTTTCAGCTCAAAGAAAACACTATAAAAAAGCTGAAACTGCCAGGAAGCAGAGGAAAGCGGATTGCAGTGAGATGGCTCTGCTGTCCCAGTGGCAGGTTTTACTGACAGTAAGAGCTCCGGGCTCCTGGAATTGCTTTCCCAAATTCTCTCCAGCTGGCTGCTGAGTTAGAGCCTACAGAGAGTGAAGGCAAATACCTTTCATCTTTTTTAAGCTTTATTTTTGAAGGAAGCAGAATTATTCTGCTGTTCTCTTTTTTAAATTTTTTTTCTTTTTCCTAATAACTTTTAAATCCTTTGGCTGCTTGCACCAAATTTTTCACAGGGGAACCAGACATGCCATTCTGACAGGTCTGGAGTAAACAGGCAGCTGGGGAGAGGAGAGAGAAACTCTGCTAGTGCAAAATGCCTCTTGACAGCCACACCAGAGCATGAAACATCTCATTTACAGGACACCATAGACTCCAAGCAGAACTCAGCCTTCAGGAATAACTCCATGGGAAATGGGCTGTGCTCAGATCAGCCCACGTGTCTCCCAAGTAACTTGTCCTGCTTTACAGCAGGGTTTTGCAGTTTGCTCTGAGCAGTGTCTGTGTGCAAGCAGCAATAATTTCTAGCATGGATGGAGGTTGTGCTCAGGGCTCCTTTAGTCCTCAGCTGCTGGAACCACCACATGTGCAGCTGTTAAAGAGCTCTGCTGCATCCTGGGCTGTATCATCAGACATAAACCATCAGATGCCACACAGCATCCTTTCCCTCAACACTGCAATTCCAGTTTTGGGTACCCAGTCTTAGTGTGTAAAGAGGTGAGAAGTGACTAGCATTATCAAAACCCTTGAAAATAGGAAGTGCAGAGGGAAACTGAGAAGGATGTGATTGTTTTAAACTCAGGAAAGGGGAAAATGAGATCAATCTGCAAATTTATAAGAAGTTTTCTTGCGAAGTAGGGCATCTTCTCTGTGATGGAAAGTAAGAAAGGAAAGTGGTAGGCTCCAGTTGCAGCTCAAGAGGATATGTATGGGTCAGAAATTAGGGAAAACCTTGTCTGGACAGGGATGGCCTTCCACTGCTGCAGTTTTTAAGAGCAGGCAGTACACCCTTCAGCTGGCTTTATGCTTTGGACCCCTAGACCTCCCTCTTGATTTAATTTCTAGTTTTCCATAAGAAACCACCATCTCTGAGGAGATCACCAGCAGCTTAATGCTCTGCTTGAAATAAATGGGCAGGACACAAGTCTTAGAAAAGAGGATGTCATTTTTTCAGCTTGCCTGGTGCACTCAGTGCTGCACAAAGCCCAAGGACAACTCCTGCCCCATTGCTTCAGACAATAAGGATGCTGCAAATTCCAGATTATCATTCGTGCCTAAATGTCTCATGTGTATTCAGGAAAACCTTAGGACTTCCCTCCATGCCACAACTAAACTACAGTGAGTTGGCATTTTAAAAGCTTCACTGAATCCATATTTGGTAAGAACAATGTGATTTTTGCCAATTTGAACTCAGTCAAACCACTATCCCACTATGTAGTGGTCTGGATCTGGACATTGGCATTTCTATCCAGGACATTTAACTGTCTGCAGTAAATCAGCCCTTGCAGCTTGAATTGCAAAATGTCACTCACGTAGGAGGCACCTATCACACAGCCCCCAAATCCCTCTGCTTGCAGGAGCAAAGAAGCCACTGCACACATCCAAGATAGATGTGCAGTGCATGTGGATGCTCATGCTGGACACTGCTGATGCCCCTCTGAAGATTAGGAAGAAGGCTTTTCCCCTTCAAAGGCCGCTCACTGACTTGTTCTTCTTGGAGGGTCTCTTTGAAGGCACAAGGGCTCTGATTGTGCCACACAGAGTCTAATCAGCAAACCTGGCACGTCTCTGTGCAGGAAAGGAAATAAAAACCGCCTTGATCACTACTTGCCTTTTACCTTAACCAAGCCTGCCTTGATCTCACAAAACCCAGGGAGCTTGGAGTACAGAGGCACAAGTTCAAAGAGACAGCAAGAAGTTAATCTGAAAGCAAAAGGTGCTCTTCAGGCAGGTGGGAAGAAGTAATTAGAAAGAACAGCTATTCCAAAGCTTCAATAAATGACATCAAGGCAGCCATTATACACTCACTAAAGCACGAGGGTCCTTCACTCTTGTCAATCAAGGAAAAAGAAATGCACAAGGCTGTAGACATTTGGGCCAGACTGCAAAGGCAGGAGCTCTAGGGCTCCTCATCACCCTGCTCTGCTCGAGGCAGAGACTCTGCAGGAAACAGTGTCAGGAGGCCCACACCTTCAAAACACTTTTTTTTGGTTTATTTGTGCTTCTCCTATCCCCTCTACTGTCAATACTTACTCTGCTCCGTGAGTTCTGTGGCACTCCATGAGGTTCAGCTTTCCGTGGGCAATGTCCCATTTGGTGTTACCCATCAAGATGTACTGGTGTTTTACCTCAGCATTTTAGTTATTATTTCATTTACCTTCAGAAACTGTAGCCTGTCCCCCTCTGAAGCCTGGTGGCAAATCAAAGGGCAGTTATACTTCTGAGATTCCCAGCCCCAGGCAAATGTAGCCCTTCAAAACTGCAGTGGGGAGGGAGATTCCTTCCTTCCTTCCTGGTTCTTCCATCTCTAGCTCCTTGTTTGTAAAACACAGCTGATGACTGCACAGCTTTTGTCTGTGTGGGCTGTGAGCTCTTGGGGGCTGTCCAAGGACACCACAGGCGAGCAGCCCCTCTGTCAGACAATAGAGGGTGACCTGCATGAGCTGAACACAGGCAGGTTGGCAGAGAGAGATTGCATCTTTTATCAGAAAAATTGATTCACAAAAGCCGAGAGGAGCAGTTTTCTCTCTGTGAGGAACATCAATACACACATATGGATCCACAGTTAGTATTTTTCCAAAGCATTTCACCACCTTGTTCCAACATCCCTTTCTATCCCTGACTGACATTCAGTCAGTTTCACAAGTCCCCACAGCTAGGCCTGAATCACACATGGCAGTGATGCAGACCCAAACCTTCTGTCCTACACCAGATGTGTGCCAGCTGCAGCAGAGCAGCACGAGCTGCAATCTTCTGCTCAGCTGCCCCTGGCTGAAGGAGCGGGCGGAGGGTGTGGTACCTGGGAAGGGAAGTGGTGCCACTGGGCAGCACAGCACATCCCTTCTGCAGGCCAGCAGCTCCTCCCTCCTTCTCCCCCAAGCCCAGGAGGCACCAACGTGATACTGCTTCTGATCCTTGAGGGCTCAGGGAATTGCCTGGACACTGAGTCCTGCTGGACTTGGGAAGGTGCTCATGTGAGTCTGTGATTTCACCCTCTGCTGTCAGCTCTGCTCACAGGCAGATCCCTCTGAGCCACCCAAGCCACTGTGGAGCTGGGGCTGCCAGCAGCAGTAGGAGCCCTTTCCTGTGCTGTAAGCACTGATCCCTCCTAAAACCTGAAGCGATCACATTAATCAGTTTGCTTCGAAGTAGGCCATGTGAAATGTGTTTGAGCCTGGCTGATAAAATGGGGAGAGGAAGAAGTGCAAGGAGATTAGAAAGGAATCGTGCTTAATTTGGGAACATCTCTGAAGATTTATTGCAAAGCATGAAAGCCATGGAGAATGCTCCCGCCCAGAGATTAAAGATGCTGTGACTCACATCTCTGAGGCCTGACAATAGCTTATTCAGGAGAGCTGCCTGTAGCCACGAGAGAGAGGATACTGTTTTCCCAAGGCATTTCAATTTTCAAGAGGAAAAAAAAGAGATTAGACTTCATTAATTTCACCAAATAACATGAGACATCATCAGCCCCATCTCTCCCAAACGGGCTGTAGATCTCCAAGCTTTTGTCAGTCTGAGAAAAACCTGAGCCACCAGTTGGAGACAACTTCCACCTTCTGGTATTTCCTATTGCATTTGGCCTCCAGACAAAAGCAGAGAGAAGAAGCCAATGCAAGGCCCTTGCTGCTCATGGGGGGGAATGCAGCAACCATTGTTTTCCTATGTCTCCTTCTTCCACAGAAATTAAATCCAGGGGCCAAAGGTGTTCAGCTGTTTTATCATGTCCTACCTGCTGCACATCCAACTGTGTGAGGATCACAGAACTCTTGAGCAGGTGTCCCCCTTCTGTGGGGAGGTTCACTAAACACTGTCTGAGTGGATGGTGCCAGGACCTCAGCATCTCTTTCCCCATAAGCTCATGATGGTCCAACTGTCCATGCCAACTCCAGGTGAGCCTTCAAAGGAAAGAAGGTGGCACCTGTAAGAGGGTGTGTGTAGGAATTAGTCCTGTGGTTTCTGCTTTGCTTCTCTCATTAGTTGCAGAAGGAAGGGGATGGTGAGTATGGGAGAGGGGAGATGGCAGGCATAGGGACGAGTGGCAGAGCAGCCATGGCACTGCGTTGCTGGTGCACAAGAGGTTCCCCTGCATCACTGTGCACCAGATCATCCTTGGTATGGCATTACAGATGGTCCTTGCTGATAGCTGCCACTGCTGCTCCTTGGTCTATTCTTCAGCATAGGAGGAGCAGAGACAAGCCCAGCCCCATAAGAGGCTTTGGAGACTTTGTTTTAATATTCCTGCTGATGGGAAAGGACAGCCAGGGTCTGCTGAACCTAAAAGGCTGTGTACCAGCTTTAGGCATGCAGGTAATTGTACTCATCTCCTATACATCATCCTGGGAACAGCAGCCTCTCTTGCCAGATCTAATGCCTTTTATGCCACTTCTTTTGTGGAACCAGCTTGAAATTGATTTTGAAACAGAAGCAAGAGGCTGTATCAGTTTTCCCCTTGGAGGTGTGACAGGCTGCCTGCTTTCTGCCAGGTTAGGTTATTTCTGTTCTCTGCTGTGTGTGTGTGTGTTCCCCTGTCTCTGTTCAGGATCCCATCTTCCCCAAGTCAGGATGGTGGGGAGAGGAGATGACTGATGACATGACGTACCAGAATGACAGTCACCCCCACACTTCATGCTGTGTCCGTCTCCTGCATTTTGTTTGACAGGAGAAGAGTTCAAGGCAGAGATCTGAGGGCATCCATTCTCTACAGCTTATTCAGACCTTTCCAAATCATGAAATCCATCTGCCAAGCTGTGGAAGAAAACTGAGCTTAAGGGCTAATGCACAAGGTTGCCTCACCTGTGGCAAGAGGATGCCATCAAAAGGCATCCCCAGATTTCTAAGCAGTGCAAGGTCATAGGATTGCTTATGTCTTTTTTTTTTTTTTTTTGAGATTCCTGCTTGAGAATTTGTCTCTCTAACTCAAACCTGTAGCACCAAGAACATGCAAAGAGGTGACAGCCATGCCCACAGGTGTCCCCTCCTCTTCTGTAGCTGTGCAGCAACCTTACAATCCTCTGACTGGAGATGGAGTTGCAGAAGAAAACCCAAAATCAGAAAGCATGTGGAATGGCTTTTTTTTTCCCACACAGCTTTCAGTTAAAATATTAACAAAGCAGTCAAGATTTCCCCCATTCTTAAGCAAAAATCTTCTAGCACCATCTGTTCTTGACGATTCCTATTAACAGCACAGTGTCACTGAGCAAACGCAGCTGCTAGATGTGGGCTGGTGGCAGTCAGAGACACTGCCAGCTGGTGTAGACCAGGTGTGAAGATCCTCTCAACCCCAGCCAGAACCCAGGCAGGACTGGGGGAGCCTTCACAAGGTTAGTCCATCCTCCCAAAAAGAGTCTGAATACATATTTGTTCAACCTCCCCTTTAAAACCTCCTCAGAATGACAGAGTTACAGAATGGTTGAGGCTGACAGGGCCTGAAGGTCAGCTGGTCTGCATGGCTCAAGCAGGGCCACCTAGAGCTGTTTGACTGTTGACCATGTCCAGTCAACTTCTTAATATCTCCAAGGATGGAGACTCTACTCTGGGTAACCTGTACCAGTGCTGAACCACCAGAGTGTACTGGTGGTGCCTGGGGCAGGTCCTCAGGTGCAGGACTTTTCGTTCTTGCTGATTTTCACAAGGTTCCTGTCAGCCCATTTCTCCAGCATGTCAAGGTCCCTCTGGATGGCAGCAAGACCCTTGGGTGTATCAGCCACTCCTCCTGTCTTGTATAATCAGCAAACTTACTGGGGATAAGCAGACTGGCACTCACCCCATCATTCACACCATTAATAAAGATGTTGAACAGGATTGGGTCCAGTACTGACCCCTGAGACACACTGTTACCTCCTGGACTTCAACTAGACCTTATGCTGATGATGAGCACCCCCTGGAATGGCCCATCAGACAGTTTTCAATGCATTTCACTCTCTGTTCAACACAGAGATCTTGCTGTTGTCTGCAGATCTGTTGTTATGCTTCACTGTTCTCCCTCCTGGGACTTTTTTCCTTCCTCAATGCCTTTTGAAGCTGACTCAAACAGTGCCTCCTTGCACCTGGCTAAGCCTTGGTGCCACATCCAGGGGCAGGTGGGAGAGATGCTGCTCTTCACAATGTGCTCTGTCACTGGGGTGGCCCTGGTTTGTAGCACAGGCTCATCCAGCAATGTTTCATGTCTGTGCATCTGAGCCTCTTGTTTTCAGATTACTCCGGGGCTGGTTTTATTAGTGGTTGATTGAGTGGTCTCAGCATGGTTCTTGTGGAATACCCACATTTTCCGCTCACCACGGAGCAGATGGAAATGTTCTCAGTGAGACACTCATGCATGTGCATTATCTACAGAGGAAATATCCACATCTCAGGTCTTACTGCTGCTGCCAACAATGCCCCCTGTCAGCTTCTGGGGAAATTTGACTGGTATTTACTTCGGCACTATCAGAACGGAGCACTGGCAGAAAATTCCTCAAGTCCTGTGAAAATGCCATTGATTCTCCTGGTAGAAAATCTTCAAATGCTGTAAATACTCTATTGAAATTGCTTTTTTTGTCACTGTGTGTTGAAGTCTTGACAAAAAGCCTGGGAAAAAAAAAAGTTCCTTATGAATGTTTTGACCACTGTTTCAAAAAGAGTGTGATTAGTAAACACAATGGGCTTTTTTTTTCCACTTGACCAGCTCTTTATACCTGCTGGAGTCTTCTGGGTGAACAAGATTAAGGTATGAAAGACTTAAGGAAGCAAAACCACCAACCGATCTGGAAAAGACAGAGCATTAAAAAGGAGCACCAGACACTGCCATTTAGGGTATTCTGGAACTGACATGAAGCCATATTTTGTGCTGCCCAGGGGTTATGTGGCTAAAAAAAGGACACACAAAGCAGCCCTATGATTGGAATTGTAATTTTGGCACTCTCATGTTAGGAGGAACAAGGGAGCAAGGAAACAAGTGGAATGTGCTCTCAGCAGCTGGAAATGGATGCTGTGGTTGATGCACCTGCACAGCACTAACACATTCAGATTTATATGTATGGCTGAGTGAATGATGATCCTGCATATTCCTGTTTGTCTGCAGTACAGCAGACCATCTTTCCTCTCCCATCTACCATTCTTAATTATTGTTGGTTTGGGATTTTTAATGTTAAAAAGAGTCATGTTTTCCATAAGTCGTGCCCATTCTCTAACCATCATCCTGGATCCAGACTGTCCCTCCACTGGCCACAAATATCCTACAGTCAAAACTCCAATATTCTCAACAAAACACAGAAGGTGTAAATGTTTCATATTAGTAGAAACTGAGTTTTTCTTGATCCCTCACATGTAGACACAGGTTTTTGTAAATTCTATTTTGGATCCTGTGAAATGCTGAGTGGCAGAAACAGAGAGGCACCAGGCTCAGGCCATGATGCATCGATTAGCTGAGCCCAAACTGATGTGTGGATGTTTTATGCTTTGTTCACTAATGTACCTTCAGCAGCACTAATAAAATTTCCTTTGAACAAGAGGGAACAGGTGATCACACAATTATGTGTGTCTTGTCTGTCTGGATGATTCAGTCTCATGTTGTTGTCATAGCAGCATGTCCCCCTCACGGGCTCGCACAGCGAGGTAGGGCTGGTTTGCAACTTCCAAATAATAAACAAAGCCTAGTGCCCTGATTTGATAGAAGAGAATTTTTTGTGGTGTTGGGACTGTGACTGTGGGAGGAAAAGTGGAGCTGATTGTCAACACCCTCAGGACAGCCCTGTAAGGAGTTCCAAGGATGCAAACTCAGCCCCAACTGGGACACAGCACCAGGCTGTGACAGTGCATGGGAAGGACATAAACGAGTGTCACACACATGTCCTGAGAGCCAGTAGATCCTTGGGGTCACAGAGAGAGCACCTCTGCTAGGCAAGTCTCTTGTTACTGCTTTTGAAGGAGCAGCTTTCCTTGCAGCTGATCCCTGCAAGTTCATAGTGACAAACAGGGAGGCAGATTCTCAGTCAGGGTGGACCACCCCCTGACTAATTCAACTTGTTTCATACAGAGAGGGCCTGAGCAACTACAAGTCCATTTGAGGTTGATTTCAACCAGTTGTGGTTTGGGGCGTATGTTCAAACAGCACAAAAAGCCAACACACTTGCACACAGATGGGTGAGGAAGAGGAGAGTGGAGATCCTGAAAGAACCCTGCCTAGGACCAGTCTGAGCGCCACTAATTTTCCTTCTTTTTTTTTCCTTTGGCAGACAGAGCACAACATGATTCAAGTGCCTAAGGAAATTTTCAATCATACTGAGAGAGAGAGGAAACTACAAAATGGGATGGGAGTGCTCTGCGATGCTGTGACCCGTGTGCACCCAGAGCTCTGCCTCAAATTGGAAGAAAAGTGCCAATTAATCTGACACTGAGGAAGGCATAGGCAACAAAACCATTTCATGTCTGCTCATTTCCCCCCATGACATGTAGTCCTCTCCACCTTGCTAATTGGAGAAAGCTTGCTAACAGCAATCTTACGTGGGTTTAATTAAATATCTTTTGAATGCCTCTGAGCAGTGGGAAAAGCTGGTGGAGTCATTCCAAGTCTGACACACTTAGAAGGAAAGGCTTCAAATCTGGAGCTCGTTGCTTCATCGATGAAAAAAATGCAGAGGCTGTGGGAGCACTGGAGGATCTCTAATAACTACAGGCTGACAACATCTGGCTGCAAAAAGCAGGATCTTCCATATCCTGCAGTTCTCATAATACTGCAGAGAAGATGCTTGGTCATCCTGCGGCAAAGGAAGGGCACTGAGGGAGGGAGACACCTCTGCAAGGGACATGTGCAGGGTGAGGAGAAGGGCTGCAGGCCCATAAAGGGGGTGAAGCAGTGAAGGGTGCAGGAGAAGAGAGGAAGACGTGCTTTGGGAAGGGGACAGAGAAAGAGGAGCAGCAAGCACCAGATGTGTTGGGGCACAGCTCTGTCCCAAGTCCACAGGAAACACTTTGGCAGGTCTGTCCAGTGGGTGTTGAGTGCTCCAGGTGAAGAGAAGGATTCCTGCCTGGGAACTGGGGCTGACATGTGATCAGACCATTTGTACCCTAAATAGGAGAAGTCATTTTATGAAGGGGGCATTTGGGCATGTGTGGATAAAGGAGGAGCATGCCATGGGTATCAGGTAGGCTGTGGGCAGATAGATGCCCTTGTAGAAAAGTCAGGCCCCAAGCCAAAGCCTCAGCTATGCCACAACTTTTCCCATTTCTTAAAAAAAACCCATATTCCACCTCCCTATCCTAGGAGGAAGCTGGGACTGCTGAGTACAGGCTGAGTGCTGCAGGAGAGAGCTTGCAAATAATCTGAGAGCAACAGAAAAAATTTCAACAAGACCTTGAAAGAGTCTATTTAGCTTATCAGAAAGGAGGTCAAGAGGTGACTTGATTACAGTGCCTAAGTGCCGTCAGCAGAAGAAAACACCAGTTTCTAAAGAGCTTTTTAATCTATCAGAGAAAGCCGGAACAAGAGCCAGTGGCTGAGAGATGAAGGCAGACAAATGCAAATAAGACACGGGGAGCATATCTTTAGCAGAGGGGAGATAAACGGGAAGAGCAAACTCAAGGAGAATGGCCTCAGTATCCCTGGGTGCCTTCAAGTGGGAGCTGGATAACATGGTCAAGCCAGAGAGGAGCCAGGTTGGTTCCAAGGTGGCATTTAGGAGCCTGTGGTACGCGGGTACGTGAACAAAGTGCTCTGGCACTTCCTTGTCTCCTAATTGCAAGAAAATCCAAGTTCCTTGGTCTGGTCAGGACAGAAAAAATGTTTGAGCACAGGCTTTGGGCAAAACTTGGTGTGGTCACCAGGAAGAATTCAGCTCAGTGTTCATGGTTTTGAAGTCAGACTGAATCCTGGGGGCCTGGGCTTCCAAAGGCTTGGTGGGCTGAGCCTGTTCCTCCTGGCATTGGACCAGCCACATGCTGATGAGAAATTCCAGTCTAGTGGAAGGAAAAGCTGTCATGGGTAGGAATTAAGGCATTGCCAATGAAAAGCATACACCAAAAAAAGATTACCAGAAGTCCATATGTCCTGCACCTGTATCTGACACTGGTAAGGAATTCTAGCAGGGAGTTGTTTAAAATAAAAAATCCCTCAAGTTTGGAGTGATTTTTCCTTGGAATTCATTCCTTCTTTCAAGCAGTTTATGACTGATGGACTCCTGAAGTGGATGTTGACACAGGGCTATTAACAGGCCCTGGTGCTTCTCCCATGAAAACTTCAGGCTGTTTTTGGATCTATTACATTTTTGCCTGGAGCAATAACATTCATTACTAAATAATGTGGCGAAACTTTTTTTTTTTTTGCTTGTCTCAAATCCACTGATTCTCACTGGCACCCTTTGTTCTTTATTTTTTTTTTATGTGAGGAGCATGATATATTTACTATTTGCCATTTCTTTGTGCTATTCAATATTGTTGAGGCTTCTCTCCCACCATTTTGTATATACAAGTACTATGCGAGAAAATGCTATTATTTGTGATTTGCCTTATTTTGGATTGGCCAGGAAAATTCTTACTTTTTAATTTTAATTTGACCTAATTCTAACTCAAACATCTTTGTGCATCTCTGGAGAACAGACACTAAGCTCAAGCAAAAGAACTTCTAAGCACTAATTTCTGTGTTTCTCATCTGAATCCCTCCTGTTTGTTGATAAGAGGTTTCTAAGTCTGGATTCTCCTGGGATGTCTGGGCAGCTCCCTCTTTAGTATTGCTGTGTTTTCTCCTTTTTTTCTCTGAACAGCTGTGTTCAATAAAAGAAAACTGTTAACAAATAAATAAACCGAGCAAGTCCTTTCTGGCCCAGGGGCTGTTTGCTGGTGAAACCAGTATTTAAATATTTGCCACTTGAATGTGAAGGAATTTCCTGGGTTCCACTGTCTAGTAAATAAGGCAGATTATTCAACATACAGTTAAAGTTCTGGTGAAGTGTAGGAGATAATTTCCTGTCAGTAATGGGTGTTTACCAGAGAGTAAGTGAATCCTACTGTGACTGGACCCATCTTCTTTCTCCTTAACTCCATGAGCTGTTGTAGTGAGGTTCTGTCTACAGGTGGGAAAAATGGGCCAAAGATGGGTCACCCTGCCAAATGTTTGCCAAACCCTGCTGAAGGCAGCTATTTTGTCTGAAACAAGCAAACAAAAAAACTCAACCAAACAAACAACCAAAAAACCAAAAACAAAACAAAAAAAAACCCCTGAAAACCAAATCAGAAAAGCGCTCTGATTAATTCCACATTCTTTCTTTTTATGGCTATACAAATAAAAAAAAAATCCACTTTCAGACATCAGCTTTTAAAAAATTATTCATCTTTTCAACTTAATTAATTAATTTATAAATTTAAAGTTCAAGTAAAGTTTAACTATCAAAAAATAAAATAAAATATATCAGAGTATCTAAAAGAAATATATTTTTTGACCCATGCTGAGGGTTAAGTAATTTGGTAGTGTAACAAAAGTCAGTGTTCAGCTTTCCAATCCAGCCCATGCTTGGAAAGATTTTTTCAGCTCTTGAAAGGTATTTTAGTTGTGACAGCTGTTTCCTCTGTTTGTTTGGGTGGGAAACCTGAGTGAATAATTGTGCCTATTTGAGTCATTAGGGATATATGGGAATTCTCTTCACTGTTTGCTACAAAACAAATGTGCCCAGTTTCCATCTGAAAATTAGACCAACAATTCCCAGCTGGACAAGCTAGGAGGAAATCTTGATGTGGAAGTGTTTGCAGTGTAAATACACAAACCACAGATTGTTAGCCCTGCTTTACCAAGTCCATAATAAAGGCCAGAGCCTTAAAATCTGGAATTTGATAATTCCAGTAAGGACTAGAGAGCCTGCACAGAACGTAACTTTGATTTTCTTGAATCTGCTCCTTGTTTTGAGTAGATCACCCTTCCTGCACATGGGAAAAAACTTGCCCAAAACATCCCTTAACAGCATGAACTTTTTTTCTCAAGTACCTACTTAGGGATGAGGGAAACACACGGTTAAATGTGGCTTTTCCAGTTGTGTTTAATCACTCTTATTGCTTGGAAGCCACGTGAGGATACAACATGTGACAGCAGCCATCTGGAGACTATTCTGGCCCAGCCAGACTGTCCCTGTTGTCACTCACAGCTGTGCCACCCTTCCCAAGAGTGTGGCAGGGATGGTGTGAGGTGCTGAGCACACGCTGGAGTCATTCCTGTTGGGATGCACATCGGGCTGTTTGCTCAGCACCACCAGCGCTGCTTTTCCGGAAGCAGGAGTGACAAATCCTGCCCTCATACACATTCACAGCATCCCAGCCCCACAGCACTTGTGCCAGGGAGACCATCCCTGTGGGCAGTGGCAGGATGATTAAATAAACAATATTTTGTATTAAAGCCCCCAAGGTAGAGGCTTGTCCTTCTCTGGCTAAAGGAATGAACCAGTCTTGAGTTCACCCTTTTTCCTCACCCCAGGCAGTGAAATTCAAAGGTTCAAAAAGCACATGCATGGCTTCAAAACATAATAATCCACTTTGCTCATTTTTTTTCCTCTGAGTCTTTTGGGACCATCTGACTACCTTTCTCAGTTTGGGATTTCATCTCATCACTGCAAAGCTCTCAAGTAAAAAGGCAAGATGGGATCCTTATCTCACCCAGTGGCTCCTCAAGGCTTTACTCCAAGCACTGGTTTTTAGGAGGCTCATGCTACAGCTCTCAAGGAAGACAATGCCAGCAGCCACATGACAGCATCCAAATACCATTCATCAAGCCAGCATGGTTTGCCTTCAGCTGCTTTTAATTTTTCCCAGTCTCTCTGAGGGAACAGCTTGGATCCTTCTGTGAATTGGAGAGTTCAGTCTCCCTCAGTGGACCCCAGACATGGGCAGTTAACAGCAACAGGCTTTTCAGCAGCCACAAAATAAAGGGCTGGATTTTTTTTTTCTTTTTTGATGGATGCTATTAGTGTTCTGGGAAGAGCCTGGACTCATGCTCATTAAGTCAGCAGTTTCCAAAGTACTTCTAGAGTGGAAAAGAGCATAACTGGTTGAAGTTCTTATTGTTGTAGCAAATGATCAATGCACTTACTCACAGTGCCTCAGTGGCTGTGATTAATTCATAGCCAGAAATAACAGTGGAGGACCTGTTGCGATGCCATTACCTTATCTCTGCCTCACCGGTTGATTCTCAGGTACAGCTGAAAACAGCCCTTAATTACTTGGTTAAAAACTCGTCAGCCACTGGAGAACACATGAACTGATGCAGCCACCTCTGCCACCACCCTCCAGAGCTCCCAGAGATAATTGAATGGAAGGAAATGCACTTCAAAGTCCTCCAAGAGCCAGCCCTGAGAGGAAAACCTGGGTGTGCCCAGTGGAACAACCAGGGAATGGCCAGCTGCAGGGATGAGCTGCCCTGGGAGCACACCTCCCACTGCTGTAGGGCTGGCTGATTCCTGTGATGGTTTCAGGGCCACCTTCACCATCCCACCCAGGTGCCTCTCACCACGTTTGCAGTCATCAGCACTGTTCTCTTTTTTTAGAGAGAAATTGATGCCTTCAGACCCATAACCCAGACAGCAAAGCTCAAAGGTGACCAGGCAGCACCCCTCTTGTACTGGCTAGGGACAGCTTTGTCCAGTCAAGGCTTGAGTATCTCTAAGGACTGAGACTCACCACCTTCCTGGACCCCTGTACCAAGTGTCTGACCATCCCAAGGGTGAGTTTCTCTCCTAATGTCTAACTGGAATTTCAGTGGCCACAAATTGCATCCATTGTTCTCTTCCTTTCACTTGAGATCTCCAAGAAGAATCTCGCTCCACCTTCTCACCCCAATCAGTGGCCCTGTTCTCAAATTAATTTTCATCCTCGTTCCCTTGCTGCCTTGCTGGCTATGCCAGCAGCAGAAGAGCTATCTCATATGGAGATGTGCCTGCACCGTGGTTCCTCAGGTGGATTAGGGCATCCTCTTAGAGTCCAGGCTTCCAGAGCTGTGGAAATATGGAGCAGAGATTCAGATGTCCTTGACAGGGGCAAGCAGACGGGCGTGTTCCTGCTGCAGGAGAATGGATGAGCTGCTGTCTTTAAGGACACAGGCAAATAAAAATGCAAGAGAAAATCCTCCACTTTACATGGTGATGCTTTTAATTGCCTTGGCTAAATGGGAAATTAAACGCTGGAAACTTCAAGTCCTGTTTGATGTTTAGCATCCCTGCTCCAGGAGCACGGGTTCTCCAGGCACAGCCTTGGTCCGCCCAGGGAGCGTGAAATCACTCCCAAATTGCTCGGCGTGTCAGGTAATTGGCCTCCATCGCCTGAAACATTCCAGCTGCAGGCTCGGGGGGGCAGGCACCACCTCCCAGGTGGAACAAACTCCGAGATCCCTCCGAGGCTGTGTACGTGCCATCGAGAGCTCCTTGTCTGACTGCTGCAGGGACCATCTCCTGCCTCTCTGGAGGAGCTCGGTGCATGGCAAGGTTGGGAAAATCAGCCCCCAGAGACAGAGCAGAGAGATGTGTCCTATCATCAGCCCTGTGCTATGCATTCTCCATTCTCTCCTTGTTTTGCTCAATCAAGGCACATCTGCTTTCGTATTAGGAGCACCAGGAAAGAGAAAAGATTATAGGTTAAAGCATGTTTCTGCTCCAAGACTACAGGGTCCTGCCTCCTTTGTCCTTTGCACAGACACCTCACACACTGGTGGCCATCCTTGCTGCCTTTCCCAGTCCTGCCATGCCTTTGGAGTTGAGGATGTTGGGTGTGAGGAGGAAACCCAATCTTCATGATTCTTGTACAGTGGCTCAAAGACATTCCCTGCTCTCTTTTGTCCTTTCCTAATAACTCCTTGCAGCAACAGGAGAGGTCACAAGAGTGCTTTGCAAACCTGTGCAACTCTCCAGGACCATGGAGGAGGGCTGAGATCCAGTTCCAAGCTCATGACCAAGCTTCAGAAGAAATCCCACCCTTTCAGGATCTTTTCCCCACAGCTTCTGTAATCTCCAGAAGCTCAGACACCCCCACAGGGAATGTGCAGCAACTCCCAAATCTCCACACTTCTAAAAGCAATAAAAAGCTAACTTTCATTAGCAATATTTCTGGGTATGATCTGCTGCCAGACTGCAGGAAATCTTGGCAAGCTCATGGGATGTCAGGGCTTGGGAGCCAGCACAACAGTTCCTTTCCATACACATCATCCCCATGGTCTGATGCTGCTGGCCTCTCCTGTTCACTGTCCATATATTTACTTAGATGTTAGGACCAGAGGATCAGAAGACAGCCTGCAAGATTCACGTGCAGCTGTGAGTCTTTTGGCAGAGAAAGAGGCTGGTGGCCTTGAGAGGAGTTATCCTCCTCCAACTGAAGGAAAATGTGGTATTTGTAGTCTTGGGGTTTTGTGGGTTTTTTGTTTTGTTTTGGGGTTTTTTTGTTTGTTTGTTCATTTGTTTTGGGATTTTGGTTGGTTGGGTTTTTGTGGAGAGTTTTTTGTTGTTTTGGGTTTTTTGGGGGGTTTTTTTGTGTTTTGGGGTTGGTGATGGTGGTTTTTTGGGTTTTTTGTTTTGTTTTTTGGTTTTTTGTTCTTAATCTTTTTTTTTGCCCACTCCAGACACAAAAGGCCAAACTGGTGTAAATAGCTGAAGCTATGTAAAAACCTATTTATAGCTGCTGAAAAATTTCATGTCTTCAGATTATTGCTTTTGAGGGTTGATTATTGGTCATTTGGGGAACAGGGAAGGATCTTTGTATCACTACACTGAAGAAAGCAAGAGGGGAAAACATCCTGCGAGATCACCTGACCAAAACCAAGTTCCAAAACTTTTAGAGAAGGCATTTCCACCTCTTCCCCCAGGAGATAAGAGGCATCAGTATCACAGTGCTGATGGGAAAATACAGGTTAACAGGGAAAAATAAAACCCTGCTGCCAGGGGAGGTGGACAGCCACTGGCAGCACGAGGGAGGAATCAGGAGCAGAGATGCTTCTCCAGACACCGTGCACTCGATGTGTAAATTGCTTTTGCTGGCCAGCAGGAGAGACAGGAGGGTTTGCCCAGTTTTTCTCCTCCACGAGGGATAGACCCAGCTGATTTCAGCACTGATAAAGATCACCTCATTATCTCGAAGGAAGACCACACAATTGCAGAGTGTCTCTGATGGGAGTGATGATAAACACCAGCATGAGCTCACCTCCTCCATTCACTCACTCGTTTGTTTGGGAGCTTTCTTAATATGCTAAGAGGCAGTGAGACCACTGCTAATCCATCCCCAGAAGGATCTTGGCCAGGAAAGAGGAGCTGTCATCACTACCACATCCTTTCAGGCAGACACTGGAGATCAACAGCTGTGATATTCAGGGAGCCCTGAAGCTCCCAACAGCAGCTCCCAGCATCCGTGTCTCCTCCCTGCAGTCCTGGTCCTTGCCTGACCTCCATAACCAAACAGTCTCAGTCCCTTCCTGTCAGTGAGTGCCACGAGCAACCTCAAGGACTGGCAGGTCCTGGAAGGGCTCTGGTGACACCAGTGCTTCGTGCTGTCCTCTCCACTCACTCTGCTCTCTCTTCCCGACCTCAATCCTTTCAAGAACAGGTGGGTGGATCTTTTCAAAGCCCCCAGGATTTACACAGCTGACCCAGCACACAGCTGGCAGGGGGCACATCCATCACACATTTCCAAAAGCCCACGGAGCTTTTCTTCTCCCTGCTTTCTTCCTCCTCTTCCTTTTATTTTTTGTATTCTCAGGTGAACACAGAATATTTCAAAGAGATTTCTGCCAGCATTCAAGCTTTGAAGCCAGCTGGTGGAGCAACCTCAGGTGACATGGAGAAGGAGCAGGGCCCAGCTGGGTGTCTTCCCAGGAGAACTGAATCAAAGCCAGAAGAAATGACAGCACAAGCTGATCCGACTCAGTCTGTCTGGGCTTTTTCCCTCCTTCCATTACTGAGCCCAGCCCAATAGCCCTTCCAGGTTTAAAATTAGCAAAACCTTTGCTAAGCTTCAGATTAAGTTCCTGGGTCACCAGCAGAGATAGCCTGTAGCAAAGCCCTGGATTTTATCTTTAATTATCAGCAGGAATATTATATTCTTGCAGAAACTGAGCTGAGAAGAAGCCAGCATCTGTGATCCCTGCTGCAGAGCTGAGCATCTGCTCGAGGGAGGGCTGGTAATCAGGAGGAGAGGGGTCAACAGAAGATGATCTTCTAAGTCTTCCTCTATAGACTGAATCTCTAATATGTTTACTTAGCCAGATGCAAATCCTCTTCGCAAACTCATGGCACTGCTGAGTACAAGCATGCACAGAAAATTAACAAAGCTGGAGCATCAATTCCTCATCTATTGCCAGTATAAGACTCCTGGTGACTGCATGGGAGGAAGGAAAACTCTTTCCAGTGTCTGGGGAAATGGAGCTGAGTTTCCAACAGCATTCTCCAACCAAGAAATCCTGTCCAGCACCTCACGGCTTCCCTGTCTGTCCTGGCTGCTCTGCTTCGCTGATCTGCTCCTTGGCTGCTCCTTCCCTGACTGCTCTCCTTCCCTGATCTGCTCCTTAGCTGCTCCTTCCTGGGCTCCCCAGCACTTGAGTCTTGCCCTTGTCCACACCCAGCAGCAGAGTTTGCCCCTGGCCAGTGAACTAAGACAAGGAGAGCCTCAAAACACAGGAATGGCATGAAGTGTAAAACCATTGCAGGGCCAGCAGCTGGACTTCAATGATCCTTGTGGGTCCCTTACAACTCAGGATATTCTATGGTTATATGGTCTCCAAGTGTGCTCAAAAACAGCTGAAAGAGCTACAGCAGCCTGGGATATAGACTCCTCACCCGGGCATCCTGTGCCTGCTGGAGACAATCCTGCTTCCTCCTGCCTGCTGGTTGGTGGTTATTTTCCTTGATGAGACCTAGAGGAGCATCCTAGTGACCACTCTGCTGGAGTAGAAACCTCTCATGGCCACCTTATTTCTTGCTGGGGTAAGGACAAAGTGTCACTTGGACAGTGGGGACAGCGACTGCATTTGTCTGTTCACATATGTCTGATCTATGCTGGAGGAGCAGGAGGAACTGGAGACCAGATTATGAATTATTACATGGTTGTGGAGCCACCAGAAATTCCCTGTATAGCATCCTGGACTGGAAAGGGTGTGCTGGCTGGAGAGGAGGCATGGGCAGGAAAGGCCAGGAAGGCAGCACAGTGTGGGCTGAGCTCCTCACAGCATGGATGGCCCTGGCTTGGGGCAGGTCAGTGTATCTGCAGCTCATCTTTTCACAATTCCTTCTTCTCTCTACTCTTAACAAAACATGCTCAGGTGTATGTGTGGTGTGCCTAAGGTCAAGGTCACCTTGTATTCAGCCCAGCACAATGAAATCTTAAAGGAACGGGGTATTACAAAAGAGCTGGGTGGCTTTGAGCCTCTCAAGGAGTGAAGGGACTTGAAATAGATCACAGCTACCTGGAGCTTAGAAAGCTCTCTGTCCACTGCCTTCACTGACCGCTTTGTGATACATCCTGCTCCTGTAGTGCAGAGGTCTGGGGATCCCCTCTGAGCTGCTGGTGACAGCTGAGGAGGAATGAGGCTGGCTGCAGCAGAGCCTGTGTAATGCCATCCCAACCCAGCCAGCCAGGTCAATTAAAAAATAAAGACAAAGGCTCTTGGTGCGGGTCTGCCGTCCCTATCGAATTCATTATCTCCCCCCACCAACAGAAAGAGGGCAACTGTTCACGTAAGGCACAGCTAATAATATCTGAGTACAGGACATTGCTGCTAAATTATAGGGAGGGCTTGGGAAGGGAAATTAGTGTCATTTGCAAGCCCAATAATAGGGGCTGTGCAGCATGAATGCCGATGCGGGAGCGGGCGGGAGGACAGAGAGTGGCTTATGCAACCGTCCCTGTCCTCCCGCGGTGGCACAGCCAGGCTGGCAGCAGGCACAGCGTGGGGCTCAGGAGCAGGAGAGCACAGGAGAAGTGGGCTTGAAAGCCAAAGGCAGGTAAAAACAGAGGGCAAAGCAGATGCCTATGTGTGAGGGTGGAGGCATCAGAAGCTTTTCTTAGGCTCAGCCCTTCCCTTCCAGCTGAGCTTTGGCACAAAAGACCCAGAGCAGAGTTTAGGGGCTTCACAGTTTAGGGTTCCCCCTCAGGGCACCAGCTACAAGGGGTGGAAGGTCTGGTGGTTTCAGCTGAAGGGGCACTTTCTGGGCAACTTTTTGGAGCAATCAAATCCAGTGGGGAACTGAGGCACAGAGAGACTGCACAGTCTGTGCTGTGCCTTGAACCCCAAGGCAATTCTTGAGCACGTCTCAGTGATGTGAAATGCAGTGCTGCTCCCTGGGACAGTTGCATTCCTGCAGCAAGAAAAGCGTTTCCCATTTCTGACTACAGACACATCTTGAGCAAAAATCATAGAATCATTGAATGGTTTGGGTTGGAAGGGACCTTAAAAATCATCCAGTTCAAACTCCCATGCCCTGGACAGAAACACCTTCCACTTCACCAGGTTGCTCAGAGCCCCATCCAGTGCAGCCTTGAACACTGCCAGGGATGGGGAATCCACAACTTCCCTGGGCAACCTATTCCAGTGCCTCACCACCCTCACAGTAAAGAACTTCTTAATATCTAATCTAAACCTCCCCTCTATCAGTTTGAAGCCATTTCCCCTTGTCCTGTCACTCCAGACCCTTGTAAATAGTCCCTCTCCATCTTCCTTGTTGGCTCCTCTCAGGTACTGGAAGGCTGCAATTAGGTTACCCTGAAGCCTTCTCTTCTCCAGCCTGAACAATCCCAGTTCTCTCAGCCTTCCCTCATAGCAGAGGTTCTCATCTATCAACACCCCCAAGCCCTTCTCAGCAGGGCTGCTCCCAATCTCTTCATCTCCCAGCCTGGATTTATACCAGGCATTGCCCCAGTCCACATGCAGCACCCTGCACTTGGTCTTGTTAAACCTCATGAGGTTCCCATGGTCCCTGTGGATGACATCCCATCCTTCAGGTGTGTCACCCACACCACTCAGCTTGGTGTCACCTGCAAACTTGCTGAGGGTGCACTCAGTCCCTTCATCTGTGTCACTAATGAAGATATTAAATAACACCAACCCCCAAGGGACACCACTTGTCACTGATGTCCAGAGCCATTGACCAACACCCTCTGGATGTGACCTCCAACCAATGTGTTACAGAGAAACAGAAGTGCTCTCTGACCAAATGAGCTCAGGCTGCTACCAAACCTAAAGGGT
>VXBC01008916.1:873823-931884 GCA_013399945.1 Ploceus nigricollis | reverse complement strand
CCCCAAGCCCTTCTCAGCAGGGCTGCTCCCAATCTCTTCATCTCCCAGCCTGGATTTATACCAGGCATTGCCCCAGTCCACATGCAGCACCCTGCACTTGGTCTTGTTAAACCTCATGAGGTTCCCATGGTCCCTGTGGATGACATCCCATCCTTCAGGTGTGTCACCCACACCACTCAGCTTGGTGTCACCTGCAAACTTGCTGAGGGTGCACTCAGTCCCTTCATCTGTGTCACTAATGAAGATATTAAATAACACCAACCCCCAAGGGACACCACTTGTCACTGATGTCCAGAGCCATTGACCAACACCCTCTGGATGTGACCTCCAACCAATGTGTTACAGAGAAACAGAAGTGCTCTCTGACCAAATGAGCTCAGGCTGCTACCAAACCTAAAGGGTACTTAAAAAAAAAAAAAAAGGAAATGGAGCTGTGTCCAACTCCTGCCAAGACCAGTGTCCCCTTTCTGCCTGCTGAGCTATTTTTCAAATTCCTTGACCTTGGACCCCTCTCGGGGCCCCTCCTGTAGCTGATTAGGAAATGCTCCATTCCTAATGAACAGGTGAAGCTGTGATTATACTAATCAGCTGCTCATTAGGGTTGCTTGGCTTCAGCTGATAAAACACCAGCCCCGTGGTGTGTGGCCAACTCTGTCATCCGGGGATGTCAAAGATCCTCAGCTTTGTTGTTGTCCCCACTTGGTTTTGCTCACAGATGGGGAAGGGCTCTCCAGGGCACAGCTGGGATCTGGCAAGCAAATCTCATCCCAGCAGGTGTGAGCCTCTTTCAGGCTGTGGATTGATCAGCACAGAGCTGTGCCTCTGACTCTCACACAGGGAGTTTTGGACACTGAGAGGCCTGACCCCTCAGGTGGAGGTAGCAGGGATCCTCAGTGCTGGAGCCATGAGAGGCTGGTTCAAACTCCTTTCCATGTTGCTATGGGTGTGGCAACTCCAAGAGTCAGGCCCTGGGCAGGCAGAAGAGTCACTACTGATCTTACCCCACCTCCTTCACAACTGTGACATGGGACAGAAACCCCCATGGCTACCTGCAGACCCTGGAGACTTCCTGAAAAAGCTACTGCTCTTCTTTTTGGGTCTGTCATCCTGACAGCTGTCCCCAGGGAGATCTCAAAACCAAGACCCCAGCACAGCAGAGTGCCAGAGAAACACACACCACTGTGCTCTGGCAAATCTCAGCCTCCTCCAGCCCTCCTCATCAAATGTTGGGGACACAGCCATCCTCTTCCCCTTCTCTTTCTTCCTTTGTTCCATCCTCTCAATCAGGCTCTGGCTCAGAAAGGTTTCATTGCACAACAGCTACACTGGCTTTAGAAAGATGCAATTAAGATGAAACTCACTTATTTAAAGCAGCTCCTCTCCCAGCACTGCTCTAAAGTCACCTTTGATCACTGAAACCAGCCCAGCTCACAGAGTGCCAGGGACATGTCCTTTCATTTCTCCCTTTCCTCCTCGCTCAATTCAGACAAAACTTGTTTCTTTCTTCCTGCTGGTGCTCCAAGCATTTTGCAGAGCAAAGGACAGTCGTTTTTGCTTTGGCCAGGAGGAAAAAAAAGAGTGAAATGCCCTGGCTGTGGGCCATGAAGGTTGGAAAGGTCACATAGCTCATGCTGCATTTTGGGCTCACACAGCTTGGTCCAGGCACTGGGGCAGTGCTGCAAATAAGGGTGGGCTTGGGATGGGCAGGAACCCCTCTCCTAATGAATATGAAAGGCAGTATCCTGAATTTTTTGGGGAAGGCTGGACCATTTCCCCCATTTATAGGAGTCAGTTCAGCTCAAACCATCACTTAGGCATGGCTTAGCTTTAAACTCCCTGGCAGATCCTGCTTTCACTTGCACACGGGAGCTGCTGGATCAAGACTCTGCTCAGCAGCCTCCATCCATATACACTCACACATTTGATTGTCAGGCATTGAAACCCCAGATTCCGTTGTCATTAATGCATCCATCAGGTAGCATTTTCCATTAGACCGGAGGTTTCCTGGTTGTCAGCGCTTCCACCCACACAGGCAGGTCTCTTCTGAACTCCATCTCTCTGCCTCCAAACCTCACTGCATCTCATTTTCTTTGGAAATGGATAGAAAATACATGTGTATTCCTCTGTTCTCTCAGGGAGATGGCAGAGCAATTTGCAGGGTTCCCTGGGTGGCCAGGTTCCTTCATCTGAACTGTTACTTCAATCTGTTTTGTTTTGATCTGCAGCAGACATATCTCTTCCTGAGGGTGGGGAGAAGGGCAAGAAGCTGCCCTGTTACAAAACACCAGTGATTTGCAATTCATCACCAGCCCAGGGCCAGGTGCACTCCCCACTGCCATCTCAGGGGGACATTTTTTTCTAATTCTTAGAAGTGGACGTTGGCATGCCAAAAGTCTCAGCACTGGCATTACAGATTCCTTCTGATCTCTCCAAATATCTCTGATTTAGCAGCTTCTGAGGATTTCTGAGCACAGAGCAGATTTCCACTCCACCAAGGTGACAGCCCGTGGGCCACATTCTGTGTATCAGTGAGTGTTGGAGTGACACTACAGTGAGGGACCCCAGCCTCTGGCTCAGTTAAATCATTTGGTCACCCCAGACTCCATCAGACTGCTGGGGTGGCTGCACGCTCCATTCCTGCTTTGATTAGGAGCTGGGGCAGCAGGGCTTGGATGCACCCTCAACCCCTCCTGCTCTATGATGCCAGCTGAGTTCAAGCTGGCTGCCAAGATCCTTCCTGGTGCTTCAAGAGAGAGGTGTCAATGATGGCTCTGGGGAGGAGAGCAAAGAAACCAGCCCAGGTGCTCCTTCTGCCTGTGAATCAGTCCAGATGGGCCATTGCTGGCCTGCTGAGAGCAGAGTGCTCTTCAGGCAGCTTGGACACAGATGGGGCATCAAGCATGGCAGGGCTCCCACAGCACACCCTGTCAGAGCAGCCAGGCAGGATGAAGCACAAAGTAAGTGGTTTCTTGGGAACACTGAGATCTCCACAGCACATCCCGCTCTGCCCACAGTCACGGAGCTTAAACAGCCACTCCTGAGAGGCTGTGCCTGTGCCTGCCTCCTCCAGGTCGCTCCTCCTGCCTTCCCCCTCCATGGAGACCAGCTTTTGGCACTTAAAGGTGTGATCAGGAAATGGAGGGCTTTTAAAAACACTGCTGTTAAGAGCAATAAAAATAATAGAGCAGGAACATATGTCTCTCCACAGGGCCATCACCTTCTGCTCACTTGGATTGAAGTGTTTTACCATCAGAGCATGACAGCACGCTGATACCCCACCAGAGCAACAAAGCTGAAGGCTTTATTACTGTTATTAACCTGGTTTTCTGAAGAAAGGCAACACAACACCACGTGTACCCATCAGTGTGTCAGCCCACCCTCGTGACTCCTTAATCGGTCAGCTAATTTCAACCCACAGGGCTCGAAAGGTGGAGGCTGCCAGAAGCCTCAGTCTGTGCACGTGCCACTGGGACAGGCAGAGGGACAGGCAGAGCTGCAGGACAGCAGGACAGCCTGTGGGGACAGATCAGCCCATTACCAGATACCAGTGAGCACCCTGAGAAAGCATGCAATCCCCACCTCATACCTTTTAAACCCCAGAGAAACATAGAAAGACAGGGTGTGGGCTTTTTAAAGCCCCTGTTGGTTCCCTGGTCCAGGATGGAGCCAGCACCAAGGTACAGAACCCAGGGGAGGCAGGGCCTGAGCTCTTTGTCCCCATTTGTCCTGTCACTGCCAGCAGGCAGTTCCCAAAGCCCTGGTTTGATATAAGCACTGACGCATCCCATGTCCCAGGGAGACTCCCAAGGGGTTTTCAGGCCCTCCAGGCTGGGCTGGCTGAACAGGGATAACTGGACACCCAAACCCAAGCTCAGCAGCTGCACAGGGCTCCTCTCGAGGGATCCAGACCTGGTTTGAGGAACAGACCATCCCTCCTCATGGTCATTCTTGCAACACACAACAGCCCCACTGCTAACACCACGCTTCCCAGTCACCTGTGTGGGCACTGGCTCTCAAAGGCTTTCCATTTCATCCCTCCATACTCCTCCAGAGAGGTCAGAGCTGCCCATGTCCTTCAGGAGCCGTAGGGAATTTGAGTCTCCACACACAGCCACAGGCAATGCCACATGTCCAGGAGAACAACAGCAAGGTTTTGTTGCCTGGGTGACATCCAAGCCACCATCCATCAGCCAGGCACACACCCAGGCAAGCAGCCAGACTGGCAAGGACAGGGAGGGTTTCCCATGGAAAGCTGAAGTCAGTCCAAGCCACGGGCACAATTCAGCCAAGAGTGCTCACTCCTCACACTCCCTGAGGAGCAGGGAGAGCTCTCCATCCATTACCTGGAGCTCACATGTTTTGGTCTGTCACTTGAGCCCACTCCCACACAGCTGTGACCAGGCTGCTCACTCTGTTTAGCCACACATGTGCACAGGCTAAACAGCAGGTCTGGAGCAGTTTGGTTTTGCTCATATTTTCTTCCTTCATTACTGAGGCAAATAATCTGTTTTAGTAGGAAGAGGGGCATTGCTCTTGCTCCTTTACATGCTGCTTGTTGAAAGCAACTTTGCCCTGATGTCACTGTGAGTGAGGCAGATTGAGGCCTCCACAACTGCCCTTTCTCTAGTAAAATCTCAGTTGTTGCTGCCATGACTGAAGTTCTCCTGTCCCCTCAGTGGTGGCAGGAAGGAACAACCTCCCCCTGCCCAGCAGTTTAATCCCTGACCCACACCAAATTGCTGAGTGTTGTGCACAAACAACATTGTTCAAGGGGTGACCAACTTCCTTATAGTGAGAGACCCCAAGGGCCTAAATCACCTCTGGTCTCAGCACCAAGCTGTTTGCACTGGCAATAAGCAGCTGTAAAGAAGAAGAAGAAGAAGGAGTGGGAGCTAAAGGTCAGTCTACACCAAGGGCTTAAAACCGAGCTGAACTTCTGGCCAGGGTTTAAGCTGCACAGCAGCACACCCTTGGAGTAAAGCAGCAAAATAAATGAAGTCACCGAAACAATCACACTCTGCATCTTTAAGGTCAGGCTTTTCACACCACCCTCTCTCCTGTGTTTTGGCTTTCAGAGTCTGTTCTTCACAGGTACAGAGAGTCGCAAATCTGCAAGGGGGGAAAAAAACCACAACAAAACCAACAAACCAGGGAAGTGACTTTTACCGTTGTCATTTTCCCTGTCTCCCAGCAACAACCGTGTCTTCTCCACCTTGCTCCCCTTCCAGCACCTCACAGCTGGCAGAGATCTTAGGAACAAACAAGGCTCCCTGCAGCGAGGGCTGCCTGGCAGGGGCTGATGCTTCAGTC
The DNA here is from genome assembly GCA_013399945.1 of Ploceus nigricollis. Classification (NCBI taxonomy): domain Eukaryota; kingdom Metazoa; phylum Chordata; class Aves; order Passeriformes; family Ploceidae; genus Ploceus; species Ploceus nigricollis. Next base: position 926,574 of record VXBC01008916.1, on the reverse strand, counting down.
TAGCATGAGGACGATCTTTTCACCTGCAGAGGTGACAGCTCTTGGTTTATGTCTAACCATCAGCTCTCATCCTCCATCTGCAAAGATTCCCAACCCCATTCCAGGGCTGAACAGATGGTGACAGTGTCTGGGCTGATGCCCAAGTGTCAACAAGACAGCTTCTTGTTTCCACACAGACTTATCCCTGGGAAGGGAAGTGGGAAAAAAGCCTCTGATAAGACACTGCCACCTCACCCTGTCTAAACAGTCACACTAACCCCAGGACAAGTTCTCTGGGTCTGTATTATTAATGTTTCTTCTCTTAGGCTGAGGGAGGGCTTCCCAGGGGGTGGATTTTGCTCCAAGAGACCTTTCTGTGACTGTCTCAGGAGGGGAATTAGCAATCGCAGCCTCCTCCAGAACGTGTCTTTTTTCCAATTAATACATGAATAATCAGCATAATTTCATGCCAATTGTTTTGTGTTTTGACACCACAGATATTCTGTGTTCCTCTGCTACCCAACCCCTCTGCTCCTTTTAATGCAAATGATTAAGTGCTAAACCACGACTTCCACACCCTTAGAATCATTCACACAACTGGTGTTGTGACAGAGCTGGGCACAGGCAGAAGCACATCCTCAGAAGGATGTAGCATTGGCACATAAAAAGTCAAGCACAATCAGTGTTTGAGGACTTTGAGGGCAAAGTTGTTGAGAAGAGGTTGTGGCTGGATGCCTCTTCTGAGGTGGCTCTGAAAGGACAGCTTACTCACATGTGTGATAAACCATGCCTGCCTGGGGACAGCAGAATTTGACACCTCTGTAGATGTGCTTTCCTGACATTTTCATCATCAAACACCGATTTCAGCTTCCAGATGGCTTGGAATGCCTACATGCTGGGGAAAATCCATTGCTCTGTACAGCCTCATGAAACCCATTCTGGAAACACATTTTGGGTGTCCACCCACTGCTTACCAGTCTTAGTGGTGATGGGGGACCAGGAAACTTACATTCAGAGCTCTCATGAGGAATTTATGCCACCCCTTTATCTATCCCAGGCAGGAGATAGAACAACGTGCTCTCTATGCCATGAGATTTCCTCTAGAAAATTTCAGTACAAAATCCACAGGCAAGGTAGAAAAATGTCCTTGAGTAGATAAAGTCCATAGGGCCATTTAGGAGCTCAATGATCCCAAATGGATCTGTAGGCAAGATGAAGCTCTGTGCACTGAGGGCAGATCTGTCTGATCTGCTGTTCATACTGCCACCAAACTTTTTGTGCAATCACAGACAAATTAAAACAGTAACTATGAGCAAGTGCATTCAGCACACACTGGTCAGGCAGTGTTCAGCCAGATTCAGGATGAGTGGGGAGCTTGGGAGCACCAGCAAAGTTGTATTCAAAGGAATTGTGATCCATGATGGATTTATCCAGGGGAGCAACAAGGATTTATGGTCCCTCACAAATACAGGACCATATTTGAGTTTGCCAAGCCTGTTTCCATCCCAGTGGCACATTGTGCTTGGATTCACAATCTCCCAGGCAAAGCAGGCTGGGCCCTGCTCATATCACATGTGGGCTATCCCTATGAAATTCAAGGGAATCTCTTCTGTGCTGTCCAGGAATGCTGGATCAAGGCTTCCTTACATGCAGGGCTGCCAGGAGGAGACCAAGGGCTGTGAGCCATGAAGGTCCTCTGGTAGCCCAGAGCCACAGCCACTTACAGGCACCACAGGCCTCCTCCCGACCCTTTTCCTCTGAGTGCAGAGCAGCAGCAGAGTTATTAAAGCACCAGCTGGGCTGGCAAAAATAAATCTTTCCAATCTGCCTGCAAAACCAGAGTGGCACAAGATGACTCTTGACTTCCTCTCGGGTGCCCCTCTGGGCTCTGGGGCACTGCCATCGTCCCTCCCGCAGGTTTGTGGGCATATCCTCAAGCTGTGTTTACAAGGGGATTTCAGGCTCCTTTAGGATAAGATGTTGCTATAGAAACAGCAGAAAGGAGACTGAGCTCGCTGGGAGAAGGCCTGGACTCTATTGGCTTAAACAACAGCAAAGCCCAGGAGGGGAATGCAATTGTCTGGAGCCTGAGCAGGGAGCACAGCCTGTTTTAATGAACACATCCTCCTTTTGGGAAAAGTAGGAAACTGAGTTTCCACAGCCCTCTACAAGACCAAAAAGTTTCCAGTGCACGAAGAATGTACCTGACACAGGGAACACCAAGAGACATCTTCCAGCCTTGAGGTGGGATCTCGAGCTCAACCACCCTGCCAGAAAACTTCTACCCAGCCGGAGCTTGAGCTCATGCCTCACCACTGCTGTCATCACTGTGTGGTGCTTCTGAGTGGCAGATGGGAGTATGACTGGTACAGGAAATGCAGAGGACCAGAGGCAAGATGCAGATGGATAATTGAAACCTCTTACAACAGATGAGCTCTGAATAAACCTGCAACAGAATCATTAAAAAGGTAACCCACTCTGATCCAGGTGAAAGCCATTTCAAAATGCAAGGTACAAACCAAGAAAACAGTAAGTCAGCCCCAGGCTCACATCTTCCAAAAGGAAGAAACTGACCATGGAAGTCAAGCTAAGATATTTCGCTGCAGGTCAAATATTTTTCTTGTTTCCTTCTGCAGCCTCAGACAGGAGAGGGAATAGAATAATACATACTACACANAACAAAAAAAACCACCACCAACCCACACCACCTGGCAAAAAAACCTTCCAAAGAAAAACCTCTGTGCAAAGCTCAGCCAGGGCTCATCAGCAAAGGGCCATCATTAACTGCTGAAGTAGCAGGGCGTTTCCTTTCCCAAAGGCTGAGCTACCACACAGCCCTGAGAACACCTCTTCACAATCAGCCTGTGTTGAAACAAACCCAATCAGTGAGACACTGAGAATGAGTGTCCCTCCATGGATCCCTGCAGGGAGCTGATCTGATTACAGACTGAGCTGGGGAGGGACCAGAAAGCACCCAGTGGGGGGTTGTGGAGAGAAAATCAGAGCAAAGTCTCAGAGCTGAGAGCCTGTGAGCAATAAACTCCACTGGGTGCAAATAAGAGTCACTGGGGGAGAGTCTGCCTTGAAAAAGCTGCAGCTCCACAGCTGCACCAGCCTCTAAAGTGGTCAGCTGGGAACAGGAGAGGAGAGAGTGTGATTTCCACACTGCCCTGAGTGGCCTGAACAGCTGAGAACCCAAGGGAGGAAAGCTCCAGCCCTGTTAAAGCCTGGTGATCAGGAAGAGAAACTTTCTGCACCTAGAAAGCCACACCACAAAGGCTGCAGAGCCAAGAAGCACATCCTGGATGGCTGGAGCCTTGGCATGGGCACAGGGTGGAGGTGACATTTCCTCCCCCTGGTGAGTAGGCAGGGTAAGGCTAACAGCTGTTCCCTGGGGACTCTGTCCAGGCTAGGAGGTCATCCCACCTCCAGGGCTCAGATGCAGTGCCAGCAGTCCCTGCCTTATGAGCATCTCTGATGTCAGCTCCAAGGAGATGCTTTCAGAATGAATTTGGCCCCATGATGCACAGAAACCAGCATGCCACCAGCTGCCCTTAGGATGAACACCGTGGCACTTCTTGTCTGCTGTCATTTGTCATATGCTTCTCCCCAGAATTGTTTCCCAGAATTTGCCTTCCTCAACAACTGGGTCGCCTAAACCCTGCCAAAAGTCCTATTTCTCCTCCCCCAAATCAAAAACCTGCTGGCAGTGGGGTCTGAGCTCAAACACAACTCCCAGGAGACACCTTGGTCTCCTCAAAAGCTTTTGGAACCACTGCCTAGAGCTAAGCTCCAGCATGGCACTGGTGCTTAGGATCATCCCTCTCTTTCCCTGTGTCAGACACCCCAAACAGCAGAAAGGGCCTGGAGCTGGTGACCCTGAGCCCCCTGACTGTCAGGTGGCACCACACAGTGCACGGTCCCTCCTGTCACACTGCCAGCTGGGGGCTGTGAAGAACCTTCTGGGACAGGCACCAGAGGGAAGATGTGCAAAATCATCTGCCAACCAGATGCAAATCTGATAATATTGCCAACTCTCGAAAGGGAGTGAGGAAGTGAAGCAACCTGGAACAACTGTCAAAATAATGCACTCCCCAGTGTGAATGGGAATGGGTTTCTCACTAGGTGCCAGAGTCACTGGTTTAACCTTTCTGCTCACCCCTGTCTTCTCACTTTAAAGTAAAATGCTTATTTAACACTAAGGGAAAAGAAAAAAAAAAAAGAAGAGCAGAAAACAGAGTCAGAGCATCCCCTGGAAGTGGGGATGAAAGGGCACTGGAGGACAGAAATAGACCTGAGAGAAAAGGCAGGTGCTTTGGGGAGGAATATGTGCTCTGCTCGGGGTCAGAACACCCTCCCCGTGGCCAGATCCTGTTACAGGCAGCAGGATTTGGATATACACAGAGAAATTCAGAGATACAGTGATGGTAGCTGAACAAATCCTGCTGGAGTCAGGCAGGAGCTTTTCCCCCTGTTTCTTCTGGAGTCTCAGACAAAGTCCCAGCCAACAGACTCTTAAGTGGAGCAAAAGACCCTGTAACACATTGAAAGACTTTGGTATGTCTACACCACACTCATCTTTCTACTGATGCATCCACCCCCCCATTCATCTTTCAACTCCTTTATTCCTACCCCATCTCTTTGATTTACACACCCATGCACTCAGAGCAGCACTGGAGCTGTTTGGCACAGTAAGATCAAAACTCAGGAAAAATTCCTTTCTGAGCCAGGAAGACCCATCCAGCCCCCAAACATTCAGGAGACAAGGCATTCCAATTTCCCAAGTCCTGCATTTGGGAAAAACAACTTTCCCAGAGGAGAAATCAAGGTCAGGGCTCTTGGGGAAAGTGAGGTGTCTATGGCCTTCCCTAGGATCATCTGTCTGCAGGCCATGGGAGCATTAGCCTGTTGTAATTAAGAATATTCTTCAATGCTAATGGTACCAACAGGACACAGATGGAAGAAGCTCTGTTGTATTGACACCAGTCCACCAGGAGAATCTCTTGGCTGAGACCAGCTCAGTTTGCTTTTCAGACAGGGGACAGTTTCACACAGTTTGAGAAGTTTTATTTGAGGAAAAAGACAATTCAGGCTTGTATCAGGAGGAAGATAAAAACACACTTGTTCTTTCACTTCCCAAGGAAGAATAACCAGCTTTGGAGGTCAAGGTCCAGGTGCTGCTCTCAGGTGAGGAGCAGGACAGCACCCATTTAACTGGCGAGAGGGGCTTAACTAGAGCTATATCAGGTAATGGGATAGGAGTAACAAAAAAAGAGGTGGAAGGACACTTAATCCCTTCAGTAAATAGTCACGCTAACATCTATATTTGTGCATTTGCTGATCACGATTCAGTTGGAAAAAAAAGGAGACTGGGTGGCAGAAAGCACCAAGAGCTCGGATGCTCCTGAGGGAAAGTGAGCTGGGAGCAGAGGTGCAGGGAGCCCCAGCATCTGAGCAGGAGGAGCAGAGGAGGTGCTGATGTCAGGTCCATTGACAACCCAGTTAAGGCAAAGCGATAACTCAGGCCCAGAGAGACAAGTAAAAATAAATCTAAAGTAGCAAGGGGTGTTTCCAGGTTTTCTTTTTTATATCTTATTGCCTGCCAGAAATAAGAGTGAGGGAAGAATTCACTTCTTATCATACCTTCTCAGAGGTGCTGAGTAGGGTAATGAAATAGAAAATCTGTTTCCAAGGCACATTCAGCCCTGAAATGTGAACATATTTCCCTGGATGGTTGGAAAGGGAAAAAGAAATAAATTATAACTGCAGTCTCCCAAAGTCATGGCAAAAATGGAGGTGTTCACTTAAAAAAAAAAAAAAGGGGAGAGGGATATATTTCTTGAAGAATATCTCAATAGAACTGGTCATTCTGATATTTGCCAGGCAAATTCAGCCTGGTGGATGCCGTGGCAATGAGTAACTAGACATTCACTGTGGCTTGGCCACTATTTGAAACAAAACACTCGATTTGGGGATTCAGGGCAACACTTTCTCTCAGCTGCATTAAAAGCCAATGTTCAGATGCTCCCAGTGGGCCCTATCTTGGACAGCCTGTATAGACAAAACACAGCTTGTCTGCTGAGCATGGTACAAGCAGCAAACACAGCATCTGACTGGGACTATCCAGGGAACTTTGCCTTCACAGTCCTCTTGTCTTACACCTCACAGCTGAGACTATGGATTAGGGAAGCAGGTGCAGACCCTGAGAACAGCACCTTACATTGCACTGTAAGAACAGTTCAGAACTGGACCTTGAGGTGCAAGATCCTCAAAGTCACCCAGACCTGCAGACTGGAGCAAAGCTCCCAAAGGAGCACCTGGAGGTAAGGAAGGTATTACTGAGCCTATGTGGGAGTGAGTTAATCCCAGTCCTCTTGCTGGCTATGTAAAAAAGGTCCCAACAGCAAGAAACCAAGATATTCATGAGCAGATCTTCACACTGTGAAAATCCCCTCCTGCTACCCCTGTTGCCAAAGAGGACAGGGAGGCTCTGTACACCAGCCCAGAAGCACTGCCCAAACATCCTCACCTTCCTTACACAAACCTAGATAAAATTTATCATTATTTGGGCCCCATCCAGCCCAGTTCCTGCCAACCTCTTCATAAGAAGAGATCAAATAGCCTCTTTGAGCCCCTATTGACTGCAGGGGCACTGTGGTAGCCTGTCCCCCTTGGACAGGTCTTCACCCTTTGGTTCTTCTCTCCCCTTTCATGCCATATTGCAGGTTACTCTCCTGATGAAACACGCTGAAAAGCCCATCTGTCTGCCTGCAGGACAGGCAGCTCCTGACAGATGTGTTGCCAGTGTCCACACTTTCCATCACTTTCCTGTCTGCCACTGCCTCTTGGATATTAAAAATCACCTGGAGCGATGATTCCTCGTTGCTCTGTGCTCCCTCCTCCAGTCTGTCACCGTGTAAGCCACTTGACAGGTGATTATTCGGTCACTGAAGCCAGGGAAGCCGGGCTGAAGGAAATTAGTGTCTCCTTAAATAAACACGGCGGCCGATTTGGAGAGCGTTTCTCGCCGGACAAGCAGGCTATTTTGGGATGGCAACACTAAGCTGCATTATGGCTTTGTGGACAGACTGGCTCGGAGCAGCTGCCCTGCTGGCCTTTTGCACCCCTTGTTCCTCCCCTGAGGCGCTGCTTAGCCTGAGCCATGGCCCATGTCCATGGTTTTTCCATGCCTCTTGGTCAGACTGGGCTCTTCTCCCTGCACAGTCACTCGGTGTCCCTCTTCCAGGAAACACCACTGTCCCCTCCGTTATGTAAGATGAATAATAAACAGCTTAATTTCCTTGGACATGCACTGTGTTGTTCTAATTAAGGCAATGCACTTTTTGGCTTTAGGAACTGATTTGTGCAGCGTTAGTCTCTGGTGGTCTGCCATCCCAGCTGGAGACATCTCTGCTCCCTGGCTTAGGTTGAGTTTACACCGGAGCAGGAGATCCCTAGATGAAAAGCAGTGTGGAGCCATCCCTATGGCTGGTGAGTGCATCATCATCTTCAGAATGGCCATGAGGAGCCATGCGAAAGTCATGTCTCCCCCCAGTTCTTTGTTTAATGACCCCTCCAAACAAGGTTTCAGTGGGAGACAAATACTGATTGTGCTTCATACAAGCCCCTCTACATTCCTGGCTCTCTTTGCTTTGCAGTAGGGCACCATCTTCATCACCATCCCTCAGAAAACCAGTGGGATGAAAGTGAAAATATTACTTATATCACTGTCCACAGGCTGATTGGATTCAAATTATCATCCCCTTTTGCATTCAGTTTCCACCCATACTTTTATTTGGTAGTTGGAGAGCCAGCCTACACTTTTCACTAGCTGAAGCTCCCACTTCCTTGGGCTCCCATTTGCTGGGAGTACCTGGCACAGCTTGAGGCATTTCCTCTTATTCTATCACTTATTACTTGGAAAGAGAGATCAACACCCACCTCACCCTCTTTCAGGAAAAATAATGAGGATATTTTGCATGGTGTGAATGTTAGAGGCAGGGGTTGATTTTCTTGCTTACCAACACCAACCAATTCGTTTTCCTGGTACCAAACCTCCCAGGAACTGCTGGGAGAAACCTCTGTCCTCCAGCAGGAGCATAAAGCAAAGCCTGGGGGTGGTCAGAGCCCTGCAAACCCCCTTTGAGCTGTTTAATCCCTGCCCACCGTGGCTCCTCTGCCAGGTGAGCACCCTCCCTTAGTCTGTCATGGCCCAGCTCCTGGAATCACTCATGTGTCAGCTTTCCCACTAAACATGTACAGAACACCCTCAGCTGGGCTTTGTGTAATTTTGTATTTTCCCTCATGTCTGCAGCTGGAGTATTTGTTCTCCCTGCAGATACAGTCTTGTGAGCAGTTCAAAGGGAATTTGCTGTGGCTACAGGAGCTGTTCTGTGCATGGAGTCAGGATGGATTTCTGCTCTGCCCAGAGCTGCCACTTCTGCAAAAATATATTAAAAATTGCATGAAAGTGAGCTTCTGATTTGAAAGCCCTTTCCACAAAGACACTGGGGTGTGCCACCAGAGTTGAGCTCAAATGTGATCTATTTTCAACTGGAAAAGATGGCTCTTTTGCTCATATTGCTGATCACACTGGGCTCCTCTTGGGACGGGTGTCACTGAATTCTGCTCATTCCCATGACCCAAATGGCTGCAAAAGTTTGTTTCATTTGTTTGTAAATGAAGGGAGACATTGGCACTGCAGCTGAAGCTTCTTGAACAACTGAGCTGAACATTTCCACAACAGTCACAGTCAACAACCAGTTGCTTTTCACTCACCATCTGCCTGCTGTCAACCAAGGCAAAATGGAAACTAGCCCACCCCCATTCATCACCTTAATAAAACCCATCACTTAACATCACCCCTGACACAAAGATCTCTTCATCCCCAGAGCTGATCTCCATGCAAGCTGCAGGAGCAATGCTAGCAGCAGCAGCAGTGGGAGGTTTTGAAGTTGGGTGTGAGCTGGGCATCCAGGCATGAAGCACACCAGCAAGTCCTCTGAACTCACTCTGTGTCACATCACTCCCCAATACTCTCAGCTTGCTTGAACCTGACAAGTTGGTTCCACTCTTTTTTGTGCTGTTCACGTTTCATGCTCTTCTCATGAGCATTTCCCTGTTTGATGAAAATATTTTGCTCCTTTTCAAATGACTGGGGTTTTTGGAAATAATCACCTGTGCCCCAGAGAGAAGAACTAGTAGCCAGGATTAAGGGACAGGGAAGGGAAAAAAACCAAGGTCATTCACAGTTTGATACTCTGACCTGCTTCTCCTCAGCTGTCTGCCTGTCATCCTCCTCCTGGCCTCCTGAGTTAGATAAACTTTGCCCTGCTGCTGCTATGCAGTCAAAAAAAAGTCTTTATTTCTTCTGTCAAATTTACCTTCTTGAAAACTGGTAGAAATCAGCCAGGAAATCAGAGGAAAGGGGAATAATCAGCACTGTTTTTTCAGGCTGGGGAAATCAAGGCTCAAAAACCAGAAAGTGGGTTTCCAGAGGACACAGGGACTGTCAGTGGCAGAGAGGAAAGGGACCATGGGACTGTGTCCTTCTAACACCTTGGCTGTATCTCACAGCCTCTAGAGACAGAGCAGAACATATTTCTCTGGCCCTCTTACAAAGCACTTGCCTGCCAGCAGCTCACTTCTCAGGAAGAGAGTCCCAGAGATGGAGCCACAGCAGCACTGGGAAGCTGTGTGACAGCAGGACTGGTTCACTGCCCCAAGGTGTAGCCAGTCCCTTGGGACAGGTTCCCCTGAGACAGCACACAGCCCTCCCTCTCCCCCTTCATTCCTGTTCTGATCTTCCCATTCATCTTCCCTCTCCCTCTTCATCCCCAGATAATGCCATTACTTAAGCTGATGTCAAGCTTCTGCTAAGCACTGTCACCTCTGCCCTTGGCTGGGCTACAAAGCTGCCCCAAGCATAGGACACTCAAGAGGCTGCTCATACTGGCATGGGCATTGCTGGAGTCAATCATTTGGCTTGTAAGCTTCCCTCTGGGGCCATGAGGGTTTGAAAGCATGACCTTGAGTTGTCACCTCACAGAGAGATCCCAAAAATTTGAAACAAATTGTCTGAAAGCAACTGATGAAATACAAAGCTCTGCTTCAAGGAGAAAGCCCTCTGGGGTCAGGGCAGTTTGGTCTCAGGTGAAGAGCAGATTCACAAGGACCTTTTTTGAATTAGTTTTTAATGGGGCAGGGGTCCTGTGCCAGGTTTCTGGCTGTGAGCTCCTGGCCCACAAGCTGCAAGCTCACATGCTGCCCACACCCCCTCCCCAGCCGGCTGCACATCCCCAGGCCAGTGCCAATTCCCTGAGCAGACCAGGAAGAGAAGAGGCACTACATAAAAGGCAGAAAGGGCTACAGGGGGAGAACATTAAAATGAAACATTCAGAACTGCCTCTTTCTGTTGTGTCTTCCCCCACACTGTCAGCCTGGCCTTTCCTTGCTCAGCACTGTGGGGGTGACTGGCTCTGATCAATTGCCCTTTATTTCCATATTAAGTGAAGCAGTTGGGGATGAATATCTCCCTCTGCCATGCAGCCCTGTGCATAATTTTTGTTAAGAGGTTGTTAACTTGCCCTTTTTATTATTACTATTATTATTTCCTCCTTCCAAAGTCTTTGTTTCTACATGCCATTTAGAGAACCATAGGAAAGAATTTTAAGTTATGAAATGCCAAATTATGCTAAATAGATTCTGGATGACCTTAGCAGAAAGCTGGCATGTTGACAGACCAGCTATACCACCCATTGTGTCCAATATCAAGTCAAAGTCCTATTTGAATCTCCTCCAGGAGTGCCACCAGCTCAAGGAATGGTCCCACCTGATATTCCCTGGTGGATATCCCAGTGCACTGCCAAGATCAGGTGCTCAAAGAACCAGAAACCTCCCTGCTGCAGTTACGCAGCTCTCCTGGCACTCCAGCACAGGACATCTGCACCAAACGCTGCTCTGCAGACCTGACTTTCATCAGTCAGGGGTCTGTTCACATGCTGGGGCTGGTGAGCTTTCCCTCCAGAGCATTAGGCAGCTTCCCTCCCTGGAAAGAGCTGCACCTTGTACCACCCCATGGCAGAGCAGTGCAGGACAGCACAGAGCTCGTCCAACTGCCTCTAAGGAAGATCCCTTCACCACCATCTCCCTGGCTAATGGGAAAGCCCAGGGTGGGCTGTGGAAGACATCTATCTGCCCCTTAGCATGCCTGAGTGCTCTCCCTCACCAAGGAAGGCTCAGCATTCAGATGAGCTGAATGTTTACATCTGCCACGCTCGCCCCGAGAGCTGCGCTGCCCACACTTGGCTGGGCACGACAAAAGGTCATCTGGTCCCGCTGCACGGGGACTCTGCACTCCCTCATGTGTGACCCTGCCAGGGAGCTGGACAGCCACCTGCAGGGAAAGGGAAGGGCAAGACAGGCTTTTATCTCTTTTTCCCACAGAGGAAACAGCAACAGCAACCTTAGAAATCCAGGTTAGGAACCTTTCAGGGGATAACACGGTTTCTTCCTGCATACCTGCCTGCTACACTGGGAGATGTCACCTGCCCGCAGAGCAGCTGAAAGAGATGTGTGCACAGGCTTCATTCAGGTCACCTCTGAGTGTCTTTGCTTGCAGGACAACAGCCAGCTGAGAACTGCTGTTGTTACTTAGTTGGAAGAGAGGAGCTTTACTGAGCCCAGCAACAGGCAAAGATGCAAAGACACGAGGCTTTCCTCCACGTACTAGTGCTAAAAGCAGGCTGGGAAAAGGGTTTACTTCATAAAGCTCTTGGAGATTTCTTTTTTCCTCTTCCGTTCCAGCTGAAGATCAAAATCTCAAGCACCTGTGAAACTAAACAGAAATAAAGCCACCTGATTTGGGTCAATTATTTTGTTTCAGTAGCTTCTGAACATGCTGTTAATAATCAGCTTAAATTGCAGAACAAGGGCGTTTCAATTAGAAAACTAAAAATCTTGGTTGTCAAAGGGTGACTTTTCAAGAATTTGAGGGCTCTTTTTTAAACCAAGACATTTGTCAAAGCTGTTCTTTTTTTGCCCAAAAAAAAAAAAAAAAAAAAGTTTTCAGTTCAATAGATCTGCTACCTTTTAGATACAAACAGAGACAAGGACAGAGAAAGGTAAGGCCCAAAGCTGGTTGGAAACCAAGGTCACTCACTAAAACACCATCACATCAAAGGATTGAAACTATAGGATGAGTTCTGTATTCCTCACTGGCATCTGCTGTTGCCTTTTGTAACACCAGGATTTCACTAATGACTTGAAATCTCCAGCCCATCTTTCATCCTCAGGCATTACATGGAAGCTACATTGCCTCTGTAGGAGATTAATGGGACCCTATTGCACAGGAACTGGTGGTTCCCTCATCATCCACACTGCTGATCCAGCATGCTTTATAGCCACTCCACCTGGGCAGGTTGGACACGACTGAAGTGATAAATAACCACCTCTGCTTTGTGTGCAAGAAGAGAGACTCCCTCCTCACTGATTCAATTGCTAAGGCAGAGCAGGAGATGATGTTGCTCTTCACAGCATCAGCTTGGAACCCCAAGAACCACGTTTACAAATGATGTTTTGTCACCTGAGTTATTGCCAGGGGCTTCAGGCATTGTCAGATTCCTGAGCAAGCAGCAGATCTGTGTTCACTGAGGAACAGGAGAGAGGCTCGAAGGCAGCAGTGGCAGAAAGAAACGTGCACCTCTGAGGACTCCACAAAGGCACTGATGACAAGAACACAGCCAGGAAATTGTTCCCAGTGTGTTGTACACAAGCTCACTTCCACACAAGAGTTAGCAGAGGGGAAAAAAATGCAAAGTTGGCTCCATGGAGCCACCTCGGGCACTTTCCCACACCAATATTGGGAAAATATTCTCAAAAAAATGCGTGAAGGTGGAGGGGATCTAGTGAAACAACAAAAAGGGATTTTTAGAATTCCTAGAAAGCATACAGGCAAAATCCTATGAAGTGACAAAATTCCTAGAAAGAAAATAATTTCCTAGAAAACAGATTATTTTTTCTACAAAGAATCCTAGAAGAAACTGGCTAAGTATTTGCAAAGTTCCTGATAAGCACTCAAGGACATTTCTAGAAAGCAAAACAAGAAATGGCTTGAAAACAACATTGGCATGGAAAAGCAAAGGGGAGATTTCTAGCAAGCAATGTGGAAATTTCTGGGAAGAAACGTAAGAAATCCTGGAAAGTAATATGAGAATTTCTAGAAATCATATGGAGATATTCCTTGGAAGGAACCCAAAAAATTCCTTGGAAGCATCCTGATAAAATTCAAAAGAAATCAAAGGAGAAATTTCAGGAAAAGGAAAATTATTGGAAAACATCCTGAGACATTTCTAGGAAGCAGAGAAGAAATTTCTGGAAAGCAGCTCCTGTGGTAAAATGTCTAGAAAATATGAGGGAAGTTTCTAAAGTCAAATGTGAAATTCCTGGAAAGCAGCTGGGGACAATCCTAGGAGTCTACGAGAAAATTCCTGGAAAACAACCTGAGAACTCTCCAGAAAGCAACATTTTTGCAACATTTTCTTCCTAGAAAGAAAATTCAGAGAAAACTTATGGAAACTCTGGAAAATTCAGAGAAAACTTATGATGCATTCCCAAAAAGCACTGCAGAACATTCAGAAAAAAAACCAAAGCAGAAATTCCTAGAAAGGAAAAAAATTGTTGTTGAAATTGCTTCAAAATTTCTAGAAATCAATGGGGCATTCCTGGAAAATGTGCTGGGACATTCCTAGAAGGAATGCGGAAATTCCTGAAAAGAAATGAGAAAAATTCCTGGAAAGAACCCAGGATAATGTCAAGAAAGGAAATGGAGATTCCTACAAAGTACTGGGAATGTTGCTAGAAAGCACTGACAATGCTGATTTTGAAGGATAAGGACATATGATGGTGGCAGCAGACCCGGAGAGAGGGTCAGGGGAGTTTGAGAAAGGCATGATATCCCCAAGATCCCAAGAGTGCTGAAGGTGGAAGGCAGAGGAGCAGCACTCAACCTCAGAAAGATCCAGCTTGGTGCTGGGATGGCAGGAGATCAGGAATGTCACCTCAGAGACCAAGGTTCACACATGAAGGCATACAAGGTCACGTTAGGGCTGCCCACATGTGCCTGATCCACATTCAACTAGTCTGTTGCTAGAAATCTCCACTGATGAGTAAAAGCCCTTTACCATGTCAAGGCATGTCTGTATTTACCTTCCCATATCTCTGGAAGGCTTTCTTTGGTGTACAGCCTCAACCTCTGAACCTCCTCTTTTCCCCTCCCCTCGGGCACTGACAAGGATGTGTTCCTAAAGCCATAGGATAATTCAAGTGGAAAGGCAGCTTAGGAGGTCTTTAGGTCCAACTTCCTGCCCAAAGCAGAGTCAGCTCTGAGGTGAGACCAGGTTGTTCAGGGCTTTGTCTGCTTGGGGCTTAAAATCCTCCAAAGGCTGTGGCTGCACAGCCTTCATAGTGGGGCACCTGTCCCACTGCTTGACTGCCCTACACGAAAAGTTTATGTTGTGCAAGGAGGATGTGTGCATAACCTAAGGAGGATGTATACATAACCAGCCTGAACCTCTCTTGCTCCACAGGATGTCCATTGCTGCTCATTCTCCTGCTGTGTTCCACTGCAAAGAGCCCAAATTTTACTTCCCCGTCAATTCATTTCAAAAGCCTCCTGAGCACATCCATCGTTGCTCACACTGCCCAGACAGCCCTCCCTTTCCTCTCTGGCAGATGATGGGCCCATCTGCCCAATTCCCTTAAGACCAACTTTGTTTTTTCCCCATGGCTTTTTCAGAAGCTGTTTTTCAGACCATTTCTGCTCAGGAAGAAGAAGAGATCACAGAGGAATTGGTGACATCACTTCTATGATGTTCCTCTCCCCAGCTGACTCAGCTGTCTGGGAAAGAGCCTGGCAATTATCTCCAGCAGGCCTCTGCTCATCTGATTGACTTGCCTTTGCTTTTATGCCTGGCACTTCAAACATCAGGGACAGCAAGGCAGGGGGAAAATTTTCCTAATGGAATGAAACAAGGGCTCCAAAAATGACAGCTGCCTCATCTGGAAAGCAGAGCATGTCTCGGCCTCCCCACTGCGCTCAGCCTCCAGGTTATCACCCACAGGGCCAGGCCCAACAGCACTGACCGTAATCATTTGTAAACAATTAATTGTGGAAGAGATGGCAGCCCCATCACTCGCTGAAAGGCAGCATGGTATATGACCTCAGAAGGTGAAATCCACTCTTGGAGGTTCCTGTTAGGTGTGGGGAGGGATGTGACACATCCTCGAAAGCCTGAGATCCTACTCCTGCCACTGACTCCAGGCAAGTTCTTTAACTGGTTTGTGCCTCAGTTTCTCCACTGTTTCACCTGGCAATGGCTCCCACTATGCAGAAGGAGAATATCCAGCACAACAGCCCCTTGATCTGTGGCTACCCAAATAAAGCAGGCCTGGTTCTGGTCACTGGCAGTGGCCATGGTACAGCCCACATCCAAGGGTCAAGCCAAAAGCTCTCAGGTGACTCCATCCATATTGTCACACAGGAACAGGTCCTGGCCTGCCTGTCCCCATGGCTGGGCCGAGTCACTGGCCAGAGGATGTTAACTGGGAGCGTGCTAGTGATGGAAGAGGGCAGAGCACCGTGGGCCAGTGCGCTGGCTCTCCCAGGCCTAGTGTAGATTTGGCCACCATGGCCCCTCTGGGGCAATCTCTACACCCTGAGGGTAAAAGGAGATTCCTTTCTGTCCCTGCTGTTCAGATGCAGCTCAGGTTGCAGGTGTCCAGCTTGGGCTCAGGAAGAGCTGAGTTGAACGCAGCTCTGAGGGAAGAAATGGTTTCAGCATGGCTGTGTTCAGCCTCTCCCACACCACCTGGGCATCTCTGTGGGGGGGTGGCTGCTCTCCAAGGGAATTCCTGCTCTAGCAGAGTGCGGGCACTGCCTGTGAGATGACAGCTGCTGCTGGGGCAGAGCCACACACCCACATGCTGTCTGAATAATGAAAACAAAAATGCCTTGCTCCCACTGGATGCTGTTTTATTGCCTGACTGGTGGTTGCTGCCATGTGAGTCACTTCCAGGGGAGGCCACAAGGCACTTCTGTTGCAAAAAGAAGAAATGATGCAGAGCCCGAGCTGCTGTGCACTTGGGAAAGAAGATCAATACATGATCAGCAGATCAATCACTGTCTTGGGCAAGGGAATTCTAGCTGGAAAGGCTCTCCTGCTTTTTCTGGGTCATAAGGAGAGCCCCCTATTCTAAAGCCAGGCCTCCATCTAACAACAGCGCTCTACTTGATTAATGCTGATTAGCCCTGCTTTGCTTGGTACGTTGATTAAAAAGCAAGGTTCATTTCCCAGGTTTCCTTCCCAATCACATTCCCTAATTTCTTTTGGCACTGCCACAACCTCTTAATTCTTCAGTCCTTCAAGCAGCTCATCAGACAAGGACAATGCTGAGGCAGTAGCAGACAAAGGTCAGATGTGGGTTATAGCCAAAGGGAAGCTCTCTCCTGGGCTGTGTTAATCTATGTAGTGTGCTGGCTAGTGGCATTGTCACCTTAAAATGTTGCTCATGACAGCTGCGAAGGCAGATAAAAACCCATCACCACTCAGGATGTTCCTACATACTCTTCTCCTCAGACATATCTGCTTGATTCCCAGCAACTGTAGACGCAAAGGGGCCCATATTGCCTTTTCTTCAAGTTATCAGCCAAATTGCTGTAGAAATGGCTTTATGGCTTAGCCCCATGGCCCACCCAGCTTGTTCAGTGACTGCAGCAGATGCAAAGAAATCCAGGGAAACAGGGCACATACAAAGTGGTCTTGGCCAACTCTTCCCATCTTTGGTGGTCTGTGGTTCAAGGGTCTTCATCAATTTGAAGCCATACTCAGCTTATGGGGTCTAACATCCACCAATGCATTGTCAATCACACACCATGGAAATGCGAAAGGGACTTGCTTCTGTCTGCATCAAATCTACTGCTTGCCTGCTTTCAGAAACACCTAGTTACGAGGAAAGGGCAGCAGTCCTTCCCTCACAGCTTCCTACTGTCCATGATATGAGAGGTCTCTGCCACTGTCCCTTTAGGCAGCTCTTGTTCTAGCCAGGGGGTCCTCCCTTCACACAGAACCAATTTTGCAGCTTACTGGAAGTTGTTTCAATAAAACAACCAGGGCTCAAGAAAACAAACATCCCATTTCTGCCTCTTTCACAATAAGAAGGTGGAAATCCAGAGTATCTTTAAAATGCAACCAAGTAAAAAGCAATTTGAAGCAGAGAGCAATGAGTTAATCTCACATCTGAATATTCACTGCTATTAAGATGAAGACTTGCCTCCTTCAGCTCTTATGTAAATAGAACTCATCTGCGATGCAGATTTTATTAATTAACTGGCAAATCGAGAAAACCCCAATAGGCTGCAATTGAACTTCATGTTGATGATAGATGAGGAGACACTTACAGGCCATCAGCTGTGTCTGCACAGTCACTCCTGGGTCTGCTGCCATCCCTACCCATCCTCACAGCAGAGGGGCTGCCCCATCCTGAGCAAAATCAAGAATATTTGAGGGGCAAACGCCAGGAGCTGATGGGATGCCTGGAGCTGATGAGATACCTGGCACATTTTCTTCCTGAAGCACCCTCTGGCTCATCACATTGCTTCTGGGTTTTTTTTTTTGTTTGTTTTTTTTCTGCAGGTCCCAGATGCTCCCAGGAGGCAGGCACTAGCTGCTGAAGCTCCAACAGGAGTGAGGATGCTCATAGCTTTGAGGGGATATAATCACCCCTAACATGAAGAGGGACCTGTTAATGCTGAGGAGAGCTGGGCTGCTCAGATGTCACCAGGAGTCCCAGGTAACCCAGGAAATGAAAGATTTCCCTGTACCTGGGGATGGTGTACCCTGGTGATGACATGCCCTATAGAAAAACACTCCAAACCAAGACCTTAGGTGAAGCACAGACCAGTCAGATTTTTGTGTGTCCCAGTGGTGACTCCCTGCTGGGTAACATGGATAGTGGCAGAGCAGCCTGTGTGTGGAAAAGGCAGCCCTAGAGCCCCGCAGGAGCACCATGCTGCCCTTCTCCACCGAGGAAGCACGCGGCAGAGCCCAGCGGGAAGGAGATTAAGGCATTATTGATGTAGGAGGAGAAGGGATGAATGAAACAACCCCCTGCACGGGTGCTTTGCAGTTCTTGGAGGGGAACTAATTTTGCTTTTATTTTGCTAGAGAAACAGCAAGGCAGCAGCAAGGAGCCCACCCTCGGAGCTGCTGAAGCCTGGGTTCTTCTCAGCGCGGGAAGAGGAAGTGCCATTTGAGGCACTGAGATGTGAGAAGAGTTTCATTATTGCTCTGGATGGCCCCTTCATTAGAGGAAAACACAGTATTTAATGAAGGGGAAAGAAAACTGGAGCTCCCTGCTGCATCCAGAAAGCTGTCTCTTTTCAGCTTTTCTTCCTTCCCTTTATTTATGGGAATGAGGGAGGCTGGACCTATCCATCCCTGTAGTAGCCCATCCTTGGGTCTCATGACGGATGCTCCAAGGCCGCTCAAGTGAAGATCTCCCTGCAGACAGGGACCCACAAGCACAGTCCCTGCTGGACTTCCCAGCTTTGGGATAACTCCCTGTGCCCACACCCCAGTGGGCAGAGGCTGCTGGCCATGGGTGCAGACATGGGATACTAAGACCTACCCCCCTCCAACCACACCCACACCCCCCAGGAGCTCTACACCAGAAATTCAGTGCCATTAAGGAGAAACCGAGGCACAGGGGATGTGTTACACACACCTATAAAGACCATGCCTGATTAAAAGGTACAGGAATGCTTTCCCCATGGCTTCCTTGCAAAGTGCGTTCAGATTACCAGGGAAGGACTTGGTTTCTCATGACTGGCTTAACAAACCCAACATGGGATTCACATGTCAAGCTAATTCTTCCCAGCTGGCACCAATTATTTGCCAAGGTAGTTTTGATCTCTCAATTACACCCCATGAAGTTTTCAGCATGGAAAAGCAGAATATCTTTTCTTTCTCTTTCTCCTCTCCTAATAATTGGGTTTTTTTATAGCAACATGTCAACAGACATCAGGAGTAGAACTGGCTCACATTCCCTTTGCTGGGACAACTCTAGCTCTGCTAGGAATTGAGATAAAAGGAAGCTTGCTTTCATCCCAGCATAAGCAGGCAAGAAGTGGAGCATGAACAGAGAGAAGACAAGCAGAGAAGCGAGTGCTGTGATTTTATTCTGAGTCTCTGCACCTAAAGCTGTCCTTAATCACCACTCATGACTCACAGCCATTTCTTTCACTGGGAGCTCCAGACAGGGTAATTTGGTTTCAGAGGAGCAGAGGCACACTGGCTGCGAGGGACCTCTGGATGTCTCCCATTCAACCACTCATAATTTGCTCTCAGAATTTTCTTGGGTTCCCTCATGACCTGTCCTGTTCCCAAAGTGATGAGCTTTGAATGTGTCCTGAGGTGAGAAAGCTTCCTGCAGCAGAGAACATGTTGGAGGAAGAAGAGTAGTTTCAACAATTGCCTGCTCTCTTGTCTGCTGTGGAAAATTTCCCAGTCCCCTTCACCAAGTCAGCTGTGCCAGGAGATGGACTCTGGGACCTGTATGGGTCAGGGTTCTTGAAGACAGCGGGAGGAGGGGATCCATAGGATCTCAGGAGACTGAGAAAAACAAAAGGGCAGGGGACAGAGCTTGCAGGAAGCAGTGAGGTTCAGGATAAGGTCAGGAGCTGGAGAGGGGCTGTGTGTGTGTGGAGGTTGGATAATCACAGACTTGGACCATCAAGCCCAGCCATCATCTGACATTAATAATTTTTTCCTGCTTGATTCTCAGCTGCAGCTGGAAGCTGGACTGAGGTTTGACTGGAGCCAGGATCAGAATCTGCCTGCTCTGCCTGCTTCAGAGACAAACTCCTTCATCCTGGGCCTTCCTGCATTGTTTACAGAAATCCCAGCCCTTTCACTACCATCACCAGGACATTCCAGTGATTTCCAAGCAAAGGAACAAGTTTCCTGTAAATTATATTTCCAGCAAGCATCTCTGCTAATTAAAGATTATGAAATGAATTAACCATTGCGTCAATTAAAATCCATTCACAGCTAATACCTTCCTCTTTTTCAACGTCATTTATTTATTGAGGGTGGGGAAGGAAGGAACCGCGCTCGGAGTCTCCAGAAGTTCTCTGGATTTGGAACAGACTTGGCTCTGCCTTGTTACATGGAATAGGTCCCTGGAGAATGCAGACTGATTGCAATCTAATTTATGGCATTCATCAACATATGAATTAATGCTGGGGTCTCAGATATGAGATCTCTCTATTTGCCTCTCCCTCCTCGCACAGGATCGGCAGCTCAGTTCCACTGCCATGCTTCCTTCCCTCCCAGTACTGCTACTTTCCTGCATTAAAGAAACAGCCTTGGTTTTGGTTAGGAAAGCTTGTTTATCATGAACAAACTGGGCATCTCACCTAAATTTCTGAGAACTGAAGTCAACTGAAACCAAGGAGAATTTAATCCCTGTTTTGAATGAGTTTGGGCTCTGGTGCTCAGGTGCCATGCACCTCAGCTTCCCCATCTGTGACACAGGGACTCTGTTCCCAGCCTCCCTCTGAAAGCCACAGGGAGAATAAAAATACTTGTGCTTTGGAGCCCTGCAGAGAAGTTTGCAGAGGGCTTTTGTGTGTTTTACTATTGCTTCTTTGTATTGTTCTTGGCTTTGACCTTGGACTGAGCTGAACCAAAGAATAATCAAACAAAGCACTTACATTTCAGGTGCATGTTGGACACTTGTTAAAGAAAGCCTAAAAGTGCAAAGTCTTCTGGTAGCAGCCATTAACCCATGTGGTGACTGGAAGCCCTGGAAGTGCTGGCAGGGTTATAAATCATGCAAGTGGTGGATGAAGGGACGCTTGTCTGCTCTCTGCCGAGAGGCTGGCACAGACAAAACACAACAGCAAAACAAATCTGAGGACAGAACCTCGGTGTGCAGGATGCCTCGGGGCAGGTAAGGCAGGTCAGGGAATAGGAGGAGATGTGCAGAGGAGCAGAGTGCGTTCAGACACAGAAAGGGGAGAGTTCTGCTTCTTTGGCATGAACAAACAGTAGCTGCAAAGGGTAACTGAAAGCAGGTATAGCTTAGGATGGGAACTATAGGATGTCTGTCTGCTGGGGTCAGGCTTCCTTTTCTTGGGGCACAACTCTGCAGGCATAACTGGTTTTGAGATAGAAGCCTCCGCATTTGGGCTCTCTCACTGCTCAGATCCCAAGGTCACCTTCAGCAGAGTTCAGTTCTGGAGAAAAGGTCTGGTGCAATGTCATTGAAGCTCAGCATCACCATGAACTGCTGTTCCATCATTCACCTGCTCTTCCTGTATTATCTGAACATGCATGGACTTAGTGGATGTGGCTTAGTTTTTTGCTCTTCTCTCTGATGAAAGAAATAAAGCATGTAAAGTAATTTTTAGACTTATCTATAGATTGTTCTGTTTGTCAAAAGCATCAAAGAGTGCTCCAGGGAAGAAGGAAATGTGAAGTTCCCTGTGCTGGACGGGACAGAGAAGATATGGATTCCCATTGCAGTGAAGACTCAAGTTGGATTCACCAGGAAAAGCCATAACTCAACACTGAAGGACAGGAACCAACTGCAAAGCTCTCACTGATGGGAGACCTCCTTCATCTGGGGAACAGCAGGTTCAGCCAGAAGAACACACCATGCAACCAACATTTTAAAAACCAAGAGCTTTGGTGAGCTGTGGATAATTTCATGCAGCATTAGTAGACACTTAATTCCTTCATAGCAGTAAAGTGCAGGAGTCAAAGGATTCTGTCTCTATGTAATTAACAGCCTAAGCTAAAAAAATCCTGCCCTGCTCATTAGGAATGTCACCTTCACTCTTAATTTCAGACTTTTCCTGGGATTCAACTCAAACTTCAAGTGAATGTTTCCCTGGCTAAATTACTCTTTGGTAGCAGTAGGCAGGCAGATTGGTAAAAAAAAACCCAAAACAACATGCACATGCAGCACTTCCATCACAAAATAAAAAGATGGAAGGGATGCAATCCCACATCTGGTTGTACATGGGTTAAAAGTGGTTTCCATACTTGTTGAAAACATTTTTTTCTTTTCCTGGTTCTGCTCCTGAGTTTATCCTATCCCAAAGTAATCAAGTGTTTTGCTGCCACTGCCAATCACAGCTGCCTGCTGCTGACAAGAGAAGCTTGCTGCTAGAGCTGGAGCACCACGGGATGCTCGAGGCAATGCCCCTGCTGGGATGCAGCAGAGCTCAGTCCAGACTGGAGCTGTTTCATGCTCCTGTCACTCAGTCCAGGGCTCCTACAGTTCACCAGGAGTTGGCTCACCTTGCCAGACCTGAACAGGGAAAAGGGATGGTCTCAGCCATTGTCAGCCTTCCATCCAGGAGGGCTGTGCCCACTTCTCTCCTCTATTCCAGCACCCACAGTAGCTGGATGTTCCCATCCAGGATCCACCATCTGCACACATTGCTTTGGAGCACAGGAAAAGGAGTGTTACCCACTCCCATTCAGGACACAGGCACATCCAGTCCCCCTCTGCCATCAGTTCCTTTAATGTGAGTGTGCCTGTTGTGGCAGGGATGGCCAGGACGTGGCCTCAGAGGCTGTTTTCCTACCTGTGAGGCTGGGATCAGTCTGCAGACACAGTTACAACCTGGGCAGGCAGCAACATAGGGCTCAGGCACGCAATGAATGCACTGTGAGGCACTGAATGAGTGCCTGGGAAATAGCAGGTGAGGGTTCTGAAAATTGGTGGGGAAAGGGCACGGCGGGAGCACAATCTGCAATGCAGAAGAGAGCACTGCATCACCTCTCTTGTGAGGTGGCAGATTAATCAGGAGTCACAGAGTGCATTTGTAACCTGCCTGGCAACCCAGCAGCGCTTCTCAACCCTACCCAGCTCTCTCTCCACACCTGAAAAACCAGCGTAACTTTACATGTCACTCGTTAGAAACAGGTCCTGCTCTGGGAGGAGAAAATACTGGGGCAAGGACTTGGTGAGGGACAGGCAGCAGAGCCCCTCCTGGGTGTGTCTGTAGGGAATGAGGACTGGCATCTGGGGAGGTCTCTGCTTCTGTACCTCTGCCTGCAATGAGGGCGATATTTCAGGGAAGGAGGTAAGTTTTCCTGTTTGCCTTGCTCAATTCCTTCATTTCTTCCTTTTCTTTACCATTGTTGATGCTTCAAGTTTCCTCCTGAAGCCCAGATATGAGCAGGTGGACAGGCACCTCAGTCCTGCCCTTTCAAGCTCTCTGAGAACTCCAACAGGTTTCCATCCATACCTGTTTCTCCATTTTTCATGAAGAAAACAGCAGGTGAGGGTTTTTTTTTTTTTTTTTTAATCTATATATCCAGCTTAGATGGCAGAGAAGATAGAAAATGTAGAGACTGCCAGCTTCTCCCTCCAGATCCCTTTGAGAGGCTTTGGGAGGTGTCAGATGCACACAGCCTGGCTCACCTTCTCACTGGATTTCAGGACAGCAAAGCTGTGAGTGGAAAGAGACGTGGAAAACCAGTACTTTCCCACCTGTTGGGATGAGGCCTTCCTGTTCTGCTTTTGTCAGACTTACCCACAGGTAACCCCTACAAATGCTTTTCAGCTATTTTTGCCTATTTTCTGGCCAAGCAGCACTTTCTAGAGATGCAAACAAAACATGGAATTCATTCTTCCCACCTCACCTCCGCTGCAACTACTCCTGTTGCCTTGGGTTTGTTTATTTGGGAGATGTTCCCCTTTCTTTCATGAAGCAAGCTTTTCATGCTGGATAATTTTGTGCTTGCCTTTAGCCTCTCAAGTCCTTTGAATAAGCCAAGCTGTCCATGAGATGGTGCCACATGCAGAGTTAAAACCCTACTTCGCTTACCAGAGACAGCAGACAGGGAACAATCTTCCTAGGCACTGCATTTAATATGGCATATTTATTATGTCTATTATTATTATAATCTGGACTTCTTCAGCTTTGGATACATGAATAATACAGCATCAAAAAAGAAGTTTTTAAAAAGGTGCTTTTATATATAGATAGATAAAGATAGCTCACTCTGATTCATCTGCTAAAAATTGCTGCTGCTCCTTGTTTGTTTGTTTTGTTCAAGCAGAAATCGCTGGGCAAGATGAATGCCAGCAATGGGAATACAGGGTAAGCCTAAATTTCACAACTTCTTGTCATGCTGGAAGGTTGCTGTCAAAACTTTGGTGCAGGTCTGAAATTTGCTTAGAAATGAAGTCACTGCTCCGGGGTGTAGTGCAGCAGCCGAGCACAGCCAGGCAGGGAGGCAGGGAAGAGCATCTGGCCCATGCAGGGATGAATGAAGGTCAGCTCACCTCCTCCAGGGGGAGGTTGCAGGGACTGGAGCAGGAGCTGTGCAGCCCCCATGAGCCAGCATCTGGATAGGAATGTCCCCCTGCATAGCTAAAATTTGAGTGGTTTGAAGGAGTCCTGTGATGAGTGTTTTACCTTGTGCCATGTGAGGGTGTAAATTGTTGTGCCTGTTCTTCTGACCAGGTGCAGAGGTTTCTCTGGTGGGGATCAGAGTTTGGAGTCAGCAGCCAACGCAGAAAAGAGACACAAAAAACCATTCAGGCTGTAAAAATGACCCTTGGGCAGACAAATGTCTCACTCAGAAGTACAGATGGAGGTATTGCTGCTGGAGCTGCACTTCCTGACTACATTTTCAGCCAACTTCTGCATAGCTCTGAGCCAGGGAGAGACACAAAGCCTTCCCAAGCCACGGCACAGTGCACAGCAATAAACTCCAGCTCTGCTCTCCACCCCTACAGCTCTGTTTGCACCTGGCAGGTGTTGCCACATCCACAGCCTGTGGTCTCCTTGTCCCTCACATGTCACAATGGAGGACATGCAGCCAGCAGTGGAGCTGGGAGCAGCATCAGATCTCCAGATCTGGTGTGGAACCTGGGCTTCACCTTCTGTAGAGATCCTGGGATCTGGTCCCAGTCACAGACAGGAATCCAGACTGTCTGCTCTGGCCATTGCTAGTGATGTGTCAGAGTGGTTTTTCAGCTCTGCATGGACACAACCATTATCAAAGTGGTGTCCCAGTAGTCAGTTGGATCCTGCCTTGGTGGAAATAAAACACCAGTGCTTTGACTGTAGCTTCACAGAGGGTAAGCCATAAAATAAAAATACTAAGAAAATAGCTGTAACAAACACTTGTCATCCATCATGAGGGACAAGATCTGTCTTAACCCACTAAAACATTATTTGTTCTTTTTCCCAGGGGCCAAAACACCGCTCTTCTGCATGAGATATATGTGTCATTGGATATGTGTGTATCCCTAAATTTAATTTGTCCAATTGCATTAGGACAAGCAGCTAATTCCGAAATTCATTTTGTTCCCATAATCAACCCCTCTGCCAAATGGCATTTGGGTGGAATTGTGGAGATTGTGATTTTTATTTAAAGTGATTTATTGAAATCATTAGCAATGTTCCCTAAGTGGAATCCATGGCAATCCTTTTAATCTTCCCCCCATCACAGTAAATGCAAACATTTTTTTTAATAATAGAGAGATTGAAATATAAGGTTATTAAAATCCACACTTGTGTATTTCTCCATGCTCTCTCCCTCTGTAATGGGTTGGAAACCATAACTGTGGAAATAAGAGCTCCCTTTCAGGCCAGAGATGCAGAGAGTGTATAATGAACAGTTAAGCATCTATTTACTCATTTTGAATTGATAAGGGTGTTAATGAAAATGAAAGGAGCCAACTTTATTTCCACTGCAGGGAAATACAAATGGTGGGGGAGTATTTTTTTGGTATTGCCCTAAGCCCTTTTAATGAAGTCAGTGTCTGCAGCAGAACTCAGAGCTTCCCCAAGTGCTTTTCCAGCCTCTTCCCACAAAGTACTCAACGGAGGTCTAGGAAACTGAGTGGGTTTGCCCTGTGTCCCACTGGAACAAGGTCTGGGCTGTTGTCACCAGCTGTCCCCAAGCACACAGAGAGCTGCCCCTTTTGCCCTCAGCTCTGATTAATCTCCCCAGGTACACACACCTTTGCAAACCCTTTGCCTCCAATCACTCAGCTCCATCCCCTCGTGGGAATAAAGGGGTACAACACGGTGGGAGCCTGCCTGGGACAGTCACAGCTGAAGCCAGGCACAGGGATGGGTCAGCCTGGACCAGATGCTCTCCTGTTCCCTCTGGTTGATGCACTGGTGCCATGGCAACTGCTAACACCAAACAGCTGTGGTGAAAGGACAGCTTCGGTCCCCAACAACCAGTGGCCATGTCCTGGGGGTTGTTCTTTCCTCCTAAGAACCCCAGACAAAGGATGTGCCTCTGAGCAGAACAAAGCCAGACTGCACTATGCCACCCCTGCACAGAGCCCAAAACTCACCTCACATTGAAAAGTTCTTATAAAAATATAGTATTGTCCTATTTTCCATCTTGGAAGGATAAAATCTGGTGTGGGAGGACTGAGAATCTGACAGAGGAGCCATTTGCCCTTAGCTCCTGACTTCTGCCCTGGCCCTCAAAGCATCTCTGCAGCTTCTTGGTCTGGAGGCAGAGTAGCAGCTCCAACTCTGTACATCAAGATGCTGGGGCAGGGGGACACCAGGACCTATCCCATTGCAGGATATGTATCCATGCAGCTGCCCAGATATTCTTCTCTAACCAGTCACAGCTCTGCACAGCTCTGTCACTTGTGAGAAGAAATTTTAGGATGCTGTTCAATGGTTCTGGGCACCAGAAGTGACTGTGACACAGTCCATGCACATTCCAGGGAGGGCAGAAGAGCTTTTTCCTCCACATTTTCTTTGCTCCTGGGCTGTCAAATCTATCTGTCCATCACCAACCCAAACCCTGGTGATATTATTGTACAGGAGATGCATTGCCATTTTATTCTATACTCTTCCAACCCCCAGGCAGCTGGCAGGATTGCTGCTGGCTGGTAACACACACACAGACACACACACAGAGACACACACAAAGTTAATCTTTTGCTATTATTTCTCAGAAGCTCCATTTGGCTGCTTTCAGGCTTATTGTGGTGATTTTCTTGCCCCCGTGACAGCTGTTTCTTACATGGGAAAAAAAAAAAAAAAAGCCATTATTTCTTTTCACCTCCAAATATAGAAAGACAATTTCCCCCTCTAAGATTTCCTCTTCCTCCCCTTTACATATGTCCCACTGCCTTTAAACCAAGCCAGCAACTCAGTGATCCCAGAGATCCAACTACTAAGGCAGATGAGATGTATTTGTAGGGAACATGAACCAGTTTAAGACCATTATCAAGGTGGCCAAGGACAGGCTGGCTCTTACCAGTTGGCACACACAGCTTAGCAGGGAGGGGAGACGGTGAGGGAGCTCAGCCTCAAACCCTCCGTGCTTTCTGCAAACCAGTCATCCCTCCAGTGCCCAAACTTTGCTGGGCGGAGGCTGCCGGGGAGGGAGCGGGGCTGTGGGGAGCATCACTCCTGCGGGATGCTGGCGGTGGGATCGATGATGTCCTCCCCGCTCCCGGCAGCGCCCGCGATGTGATTCCTGCCTGCCGGCGGCACCGCTCCCAGACAAAGGCTGAGCTCAGCGCCCGCGGGCGGCTGGACCTGGGCTACCCACGCGAGCGCTCCGGCTGCTCCCCACCTTCCCCTGCACCTCCCCGGGAACATCCAGCAGACGGATCAAAGCTCATCTTTTGTCATCGAAAGGATTAACTCCCCGGGGAGCAGCGGCGGAGGCTGAGCCAACGCTCCCGCCACGCATCGCCTGCTTCCCAGCACGCTCAGGAGTTTCGGAGCCAACCTCCCGGCAGCTAATCCCCCTCGCCGCTGGAGCCGGGGAGGCTGGGAAGAGCCGGCGGGGCGGCAGGTGAGGGGACAGGAGGGAAGAGAACGGGGAGGAGTGTCCACAGAGACACGCACAGGCGTGCACCCCGCACACGGCATCGGGCAGCGGCAGCGGATCGGCGGCTGCGTGCGGGGAGCTCCGCAGGGAGCCCAGCCCGGAATGAAACAAGCTGGAGCATCAGGAGAGAGGATCTGTTCGCTAGGAGAAGTCTTTAAGGTAAAACCCGAGACCGGCCGCTTCTGGACTGGGCAGGGGACCGGGTGCTGGGCTCTCTGCCGGCGTGCTCGTTGTCTCTGACTCGGTTCTGTTTTTAAAGGAATCGATCGGGAGATGCCGGTAAGAGAAGTTGCTGAAAGCCAAGCTGGAATGGCCAGGAGCTGTGCGCCGCCGGCCCCGTCACACACCGGAGCAGCTGAACTTTGTGGGGTCTGAACATTTTTCTCCTCTGTGAACGCTCTGGGCAGCGCTAACGGGAGAGTCAGGACGGCACCGCACACCTTGAGTCTGACCGAGCCTGGGGCAGAGCCAAGGGGGGATTTCTGTCTCTCCAAGGACCATCGCCTCTGAAAAAAAAAAAAAAAAAAGCTGGAGAAGGGCAATTTATCTTTCTTTTCCAGATGACTGAAAATATCTACAAGATCCTGTCTCTCTGGTTTTCATCGGTGAGTAGCATAAGGGACAGGCGGCTGAGGAACAAAAATGATATTGCTCAAAATCATTCCAGCACCTACTTTTTCCTAAGGAACTTCATGCCCATAGGGGTTTTCTGTGAGCTTTTCCAGGAGTGAGACTGAGGTACCACAGATGCATCCCTACCGGATCATGTAAGAATTTGCAAATGAGAAACATACCCCATCCAGACCTTCTCTGCCCGCTTTGCAGTACATGGTTTGGTGTAAGCACAGCAATTCTCACTTCTTTCTCTCCCTTTTAAGTCTCTTGAGCTTGGAGACCTCTTTCCTCATTGCAATTATGATTATTTGCAACATCAGTGCCATCAAAGATTGGAGCACTTTCCTTTCCCAAATCCTCCCCAGCGTTAACAAGACTCTGAACTTGGTACAGCAAGTGGAAGCCACCACCAGCTCGGTGGTGAGTGTCCTCCAGGACCCCGAACAGGACAACTACCTGTCCAACAGCCAGTCCATGAACTCCAGCAACTTCACAGCTGGCCTGGACCACTTGTTCCAGTACTCATACTCGGACAATGACCAGCTCTACAAGGAGTACAAACCCCCTCCTCGAGACGCCATTCCTCTGCCCAAGGCTGTCCTCTACCTCCTCATGGCAGCCCTGGTGGTGGTGGCAGTGGCGTATGCCATCGTCGGGCATCTCATCAAGGACCTCATTTACGACTTTGTAGGTGAGTGCGGGCTTCATGCATTGTGTGCTTGTGGCCAAAAAGAGCCTGGTGCCAAGCCTGGACGTGCTGCCTTGCGTCTCTCCTTTCATTTGGGTGGGTTTTAGACCAAGCTTTGACCCTTTCACATTTGCAAGAGTGTTAGTTTATTTAATGTGCTGGGTTCTCCAAATTGAGTTCTGTGTTGACCATCTTCCCAGAGAAAATCCTTGGGTTTTCCTCAAGGAGCAGATCTTGTGCCTGTGTGCATGTGCATAAATGTGTGTGCGTGAGTCTGCGTTGCCAAAGGACTGTAAAATCCCTTGGCCAGTTTCAACTGAGCTTGGATTAGAGGTCTCCAACACAAAAAGTTTCATGGCAACAGATACACCTGAGCACAGGATAACAACCCACTAGTGCATAGTGAAAGAAAATCTGCCATATGAGCTTAACCCCTTATTAGACACCAGTGAGTCTACAAATTCCTAGGAAACACAGCTCAGCAGTCTGGTTGCCTTAGAACAGCCATCACAGCCCCTGCAACAAATCCACGCAATGACAGCCCAAAGAGGGTACATTTTTGTGAGATTTGGCTTCCTCCTCTTTTCATCCTGTTGCTGATGAATGCTGTCCCTCGCCATCAGGGCTGAGAGCACAAACACTGCTGGTTGCTGTGGTCAGGCAGAGGTGCTTGGCTGTTTATGACAACCCTTCAGTGATACTCTTGCTCTTTGCCCCATAATTTGTAAGGCTGGTTGTGCTGGGGAGTGCAAATGTGCCCAATTCCCATCTGAATCCCCAGTACTTTTGGCCCCTACATCCTGACAGCCATCATGTCCTTTTGGGGGTCAGGGCCTTGCTTCAGCGTGCTTGTGACAGTTTTCCAGCGTGGATAGGGAGCCAGAAGGGATCCCCAGAGGGATTTAAGCTCCTGGCTCCTGCAGATGTACACCCCCCACCAAAAGCTCTGGGAACAATGCCCTGCACAGGGAAGCGAGGCTGAAATCCCTTTGCACAGCCGTGCTCTGAGCCTGACCCCCAGCCAGGGTTGAAGCCCTGCAGGCTCCATCTCTGCAGGGGGAGGGAGATCACACTCATCTGGAACAAATCCACGTGTTCATTCATGATTCCGCTTTATCTCCCTGCTCCTGGGACACAGGAGACACACAGCAGCCAAAACTCCAGCCAGTGCCTGTGGGTGGGCAGCACCCCTGCCTTGCTGAGGGAGGGCAAGCCAAGTCCTTGAGGCAGAGGGTCATGACCGGGCAAGGGCCAGCAGATCCAGGACACAGGGATCTAGAGGGGGGGTTATTTGGGACAAGAAAGGTCAAACCTCCTGGCAGGGAGCAGTACTTGGGGTCTCACATGAGGCTGAGCCTAGAAAACGGCAGGGAGCTGCTGCTGAGGAGTTTTTCTTCGCTCCAGACGGAAGGAAATGGATATATTGTCATAAAGTGTTAAATTTAACACTTATTCATCAGCTTGCTGGGGCTGTAACATCACCTGCCTCTGCCGCTCATCTGATTTAGTGCTGCCTTCCCCACAAAGGTAGGCAGTGGGAATAGCACCTAAAAATATACCCACTCCTGCCCCAAGAAGCTCAAAGGACCAGGTCAGGCCAGGTTAGAAATTCCCCCGAGGCAGGGGCCAGTGCAGTCCCAGTGCCCCCGCAGAGCAGACACCCCTGCCCCTTTGCTGTGGCCCCTGATGCAGGAGAGCACAGACGAGGGTGCTCAAACCACCCCTTGGGTGGTACTGCAAAGCAGGGCTAAATCCACAGCAATGCCATGTCCCTCCAGGCACGGAGCGGGGCTGCAGCTGCAGTCGGGGGCACCCGGGCCCCAGATGTGCTGCTTCCAACTTGGCACTGACGTTCCCTGGTGACCTTTAACTTGAGCCTCTGCGGGGGATGAGGTCAGCAGGGTGCCCTTTCTCTTTGCAAAGCCCTTTGCAAAGGGACTTCCACAGTCTTTCACAGCACCACGGCCATCTCATGGGCTGGACAAGCACAGGCACAGCACTGGGGTCTGCCCGCTTCCTGCCACTTTGGAAGAAGCCTTTTCCCAGTTTAACACTCCTTGCTGAAGGCAAAGCATCCTCCTTGCCCTGGGTGGAGGTAATTTCTCTCCAAATTAGGGTCAGAAATCCAGATGTGAGCTTCTTCCCCCTCCAGGCAGAGAGGAGAAGGCATTTCCCAAACTCCAGCAGCACCCCTCAATGCCGAAGGCTGCCTCCAGCTCATCCTAGTTAGCACTCCAGGCCCATCTTCCCACAGTTTATACACTTCAAATGAGCCAGTCCTCGGAGGAGAGCGGATGAGACCGTGTTTGTTAACACTGCCAAGGAACAGCCTTAAAAGAGAAGGGGTTTAATTTGAATGAGTTTGCATAAAATTACTTTAGGGACTGGACAGAGAAACCAAGGGACAGTAAATAAGAATCTGTTCTATTGGCTGCCTTTAACACAATGCCTGGGTTTATATACTCAGCAGCAGCTCCAGCCTCTGCTATCAGCATTACTGCACTAATCATGTTCAGAAATATACAGGGAGAGATGGAAATAAGATGCCAAAGGGCTGGAGCCTGTTTCGGGGAGATTAAAGTGGGAATAGTTAATCGCTGCTTTAAACAGTCACTTGGAGGCATCAGGGATGATTATGACTCCTCAATAACAGCTTGTAGGACATGGCTTGGGGAGTCACAGCATCAGGCAGCCCCCTGCCCCGACAGGAACAATGAGAAGCAGGTGCTGGGCTCAGTTTCGGATGGTGAAGGGGTTCTCGGGATGCTGCCAAGTTTTCTCCCTGTGAAATCTGAACAGGTATTTGAGACACCGACACCTCTCTTGCAGAGGCTTCTTAAAAAATCCATTAGAGCTTGCCCAGGCATCCCCAGGGGGACATGAACACTGCTGTGATGCCCAGCAGGCTGGGGAGGAGTGGAAAATGGGAGGCTGCATTGGAGAAGGAGGAAAGATGCATTGTTGGAGAGTAGGAAGGCAGAGCACCTGGATATGGATAAGAGGGCTCTGAAAGAACCCCTCTTCAGCTCTTCCTGGAGACACCTGGCCAAGGAAAGCCCCAAACACCTTAATTTCTCTCCAGTCCCTCCTGCTGTCTCTGAGCTGACCAAGTCTCACGTTTGGCTTTCCCAAAACTCATCAGATGGCTCTGCTTGGGGCTGGACGTGAGCCTCCCGAGGAGGGTGGGAGGGAGGCTCCTGCGTGAGCACAGCTCAGACCCCACCACCAGTTAAGGCAAATTGGGTCGAAGCATTTGGAAAGCTGCTTAACTCTGAAGCGCTGGAGAGCTGCCAGAGCCGGCGCTGCGGCGAGGAGCTGGCTTGGCAAATGACAAGCCTGTCACCAACGTACCAGGCGCCTAATTACTGCAATCCTGGGGAATCAGCCCGCCCTCCCTCCTCCGTCCCCAGCAGCTCGCTGAATATCACTCTTATTTAAAATTTAAAAAAAAAAAAAAGGAGGAAAAGGGGGAAAAAATAAAAAGTTTGACTGGAAACAAAGCTGTTGCCATGGAGACTGCACGCGTGTGGTCGCCGGGAAAGGGGAAAGCATCTCGCTCCTGCACGGGAACCACACGGGAAGGGCCTGATGGTCTGTGTGGGAGCAATGTCTTGCAGGGAGACCTTGGCTGCTGTCACCCGGTTCAGCCAAGGTCTCCTCCGGGCTGCTGATCTCCAGAGGAGACCTTGGAGGAAACTTTTCCCTCGGGAATGGGCCCAAGGCAAATGCCCAGCTGGGGCAAGGCAGGGCAGGTTCATTGGCACTGGCAGGACTGTGCTGGTCGATGGCTTTGGGACTGCTCAAAACCCTATGCCATCCTTGGAGCAGGATCTTTCTTTTCTTTGCCCTTTTGACCCATCAGCCATATTTTTGTTTTTCAGCCTTATCTCCAACCTCCACATTTCAGGCTTCTTTAGGAAACTATCTCCTTGAGCAAAGAAACTGTGCATGAATGTAGCATTGCTGAAAATAGCTGCTGGGTGATCCTGCAGGGACATGGGATCCACTTTTAATTGCTCCACGCAGAACCACAGAGCTCTGAGGATAATTCAGCCCACGGTAGGGATTGCAGACAGCATCTTACATCCATCAGAGAGGACTTACACCTCTTCTTTTCAAGCTCTGTTTTGAGGATAATTCCTTTGCCTCCCAAAGCTGTGGGAAGAAACCACGTCAGGTTCCCTTCTGCTTTTCTATGTCAGTTCTAACCCACCTCTCACAGTCATCCCCTGCCTGTTTCCCTTCTGGTGCATGGGGGTGCATCAGGAGTTCCTGAGGTGGTGTTTAGGGAAGCAGTGGCTGCTGTAGGAGAATTCACCACTCTCCCTCACAGGCTGGGGCTGTTGGCCGGACAATGAGCCACAGTGGTCTGGCCCTGCAAAAAGGGCCTGCTCCAGGACAGCTGCATTTGAGGCCAAACCTTTGGAGCTCAGAGCTGGAGGAGAGGAATGGCTTCCAGCACACAGCCAGGCATTAACCAAGGCCTCAGGGATGCACCATCCCACAACAGCCTTCCCATTCCTGCCATCATGTGGTTCAGGGATGGGCTGTGTCAGGTCCTGGGGGCAAGGGCTGTGTTTGTCTGCTGCCCTGCAAGCACTGGTGTGCCTTGAGCTGAGGCCAAGCAGGGCTCCTCACTCTCTGGTCACCTTCACTCTGCCTCTGGAAGATATGGATAGCCAATATCCACCCCCAGGACCATTCCTGCCTCCCACCCACCACACCTGAGTCACCACTTCTCAGAGACCCATTCTCTGGGGATGCAATGCTGCCTGATGGATGGGACGGGGATCAAATGCAGGCTTGGTCCAGGGTTGCTTTGGTGCATGCAGAGAATGTGTTTTTAAGAGAATATCATAATTATAGTGCCATTTCCATGTCACCCTTTTTCCCACCAGATGCTTCATGCTGGTGACAGCTCTGCAGAGGAACAGTGTCCTTACCTGTCCATCAGCAAAACAGAGTGCTCATGCTGTTTGGGGTGCAGGACAATTTTGACTCAGCCAGCACAGCAAAGCTGAGAAATTTCTGCAAAACAGGGAAGGAAGAACAAACCCCAACACCAAATTAATTTAGAAAGAAGTGAATCTGAGGGGAAAAGGGGGGTTTCTAACAAATTACTGTTGCCAGGGGCAGACACAGATTTTCCATCAGAACAAACCTGGGAGTTATCTGTTGATTTTGCTAATGAATAAGTAGAGTCTGTCCTGCAAATGAGACAGCTAGGACATCCAGCTATGACTGCTGCATCATGTCAAAGACATGAGGAATACCCTTGAACTCGTGTCCATCGAGAATGCTCCAGCCAGAGCTGGCCCTGCCTTGCTGCAGAGCACAGTGTGATTGCTGGGTCAGGACTTGTTTCAAAGAAAGAGGTGCTTCTGCTCCTGCTGATGGGAAAAGAGCTTTTTTAGCAGCTGCTTTCACACCCAGCTCCATTTAAAGCAAAACTAGAGCACGAGTTTGATTGTTCATCGAATATGTTGCCCCTTCCTTTCCTGTTTCCATCTCTACAGGGACTGTGAATGTCTCACTCACCAGGCTGCATTTAAATTTCAGCCCTTTCTCCCACCCCCTTCTGCTCTTCTGCTTGGGATGTCTCTTTTTCAGCAGCTGAAGTGCCTCATAGATATCCCACTCTGCCACCAATAAATGCAGGGGACCAGGCCACCCCCTTGGGGTGACACTGGACACACAGCAACCCTGTGCCCATCTGCACCCAGACAACAGGAGGCTGCTCCCTGCTGCCTGCCCTGTCAGGGGTTTCTAAGCAAGGACCAGCCCTCATGCTGCTCGTACGAGAAGGGCACGCTGTGACATCTGGGCAACCCCAGTGTTTTTCTGTCCCCAAAAATACAGCATATCCCAGGGGTCCTGCTTACAGAGTGCTGTCAAAGACTCGGACAGAGCCAGGGAGGTGCAGGAGCATTTTGTGCCACATCACTCTGCTACCTGGGGATAATAATAATAATAATAACAGAGCTGCTATTCCACAGCTCCTGATTTGCCCAGTCTGCTCTATCTCCTCTCTCCAGCTGCTTTGGATCAATCGCTCCATATCGATCTCACCCCACCTCAGTACTCCCCACCTCTCCGTTGGCCCTGCAGACCCCAGCAGGCACGCTGAGCCTCAGCAGCACCTGACCAGAGGGAAGAGGTGTCTCTGGGTTAGATGCTGCTCCCCAGCCTGGCTGAGAAAGTCACTTTGTTCTCATCTTTTATCCAAGACATTCACATACACATCCGTGCGCATGCCCTGGATTTTGCAGCATGTGTTACCAGCTCCTTCCAGTGGCTGGGTAGGGGCAGGCAATGCTTTTTCTTATCTCCAAAGTGTGACTGTCCTGGATGTGGATGTGCCACTGCCCCAGGAGCACACTGTGTGATCCCTCCTCGCCCCAGCTCTGCCTGTAGCTGTCCCAGATCCATTAGGTGTCATCAGCCTAACTTTGCTCACCTTCTGGCTGGAGATTGTGTGAACCCATATGTGGACTTAGATCCAAAAGAGGATTTTGTTTTCCTCGCTGTGTCTATTTTTTGTGGCTCATGCATCCCCCCTGCCAGCTGTAAGGGATGGAGACACCTGACATGGTGCTGAGGGCTGCAGCTCCCTTTGGCCAGTCACCACCACCCCTTGGCTCCCAGCCCTTGGCCACCCCCCTTACCCAATTACACCCCTGTGCAGGGTTCATTATCCAAGGTTTCCAGCCTGTGCTGGAAACAGCCTGTGCCGGAAACAGCCTGTGCCTGTGCTCACATGATGTGAGGTTGTGCCTCCCATCCCCAGCAAAGTTCCTTCTGCATCAGAGCGAGGTTTAATCCCATTGACACCAAAGATGTGCAGGCCCTCTCTCTCCTCCCTCATCGCTCCCCAGACCTGCCATGGGTGACCCCAGGAGACCTTGGTTCCTCACCCTCAGACTGAGAGGAGCCAGAGGGAGAAGCTGGGGAGGATGGAGTATGCCTGGGACAGAGCTGGAGGTGCCTGGCAGGGGACATGAGAGTGCTGACATTTTTATGGTTGTTTCTCCAGGGTCCTGCTGGCAGGAGATCCTCTGCCAGCTCCACGGAACCTTGCTCCCCTCTTCCACACATGGCAACACGCTGAAGTTACAGGCCATAAATGGCCACAAATAACATGTAATTGTGTAATTACTTCACTCCTTACTTACACAGTCAAATCATAAAGGCATCGCAGTAAATACCCTCTAATGACAGCCTAATTACATCTTCCTGCAGATTACTGGGTAATTAGATCCAGCAGGCTCCAGAAATAATTCCCAGGGAAGCAGTGGTTCGGATTAGCGCGCACAATCCAGCCTGCTCTTACCCAGGAGCTGGACTGCACCTTCCCCGGGCACCCTGGCCAGCCACATCCCCTTTGGTGACGATGCACCATGACACTTCTCCCATGCAAATGGCTTTTGCTGGTGCCCTTGGTGCTCTCCCAACACACCCATCCCCTGCATTTCTCTGCCTTTACCACAGTGCCTCATCCAGCTCTTGCTTCTTCTTGTGCCCACAAATGTCACCAGGGGTTCATCATCTGGCCACCAGGTGCCACTTACCCCTACTCAGAGGCATGCAATGCTCTTTGCTTCTCGTTGCACACAGCAATCCTTATCCAGTGGCTCCTGGGATATTTGAGGACCCATCACCCCTTTTTCTACAGATTATTCCCCTTCTTCCCTGCCGCTCCACTGGAGTTTTACGGCTGACGTCAAGGAAAGCAAGCTGAGAACTTTAATAGTATTTGTAGGAGGCAATCTTGTTACTGCCTTCGGCTTCTCCTCACAGCGAGCAGCTGTGTGGGGGCTGCCAGAGCCTGCAAGGTCCTGGGGGCAAGAGGCTCTGTCTGGGATGGACCAGGCAGGGGCAGACCACAAAGAAGGTGGTGGAGTGTTTGGCCTTTAGTCTAAACCCAGTAAAGCCAAGCAAAATCAAAGCTGTAAAGGAAAAAAGCCCTAAATGAGCCTTCTGGGCTTGGCTGATTTTCCTTGGGGAAGGGTTGTGATGGAGAGCCCAGCCTCAGGTGGGTTATGCAAGTGAAAGCTAAATGTCCTGGTTGGACTCGGGGCAGATGCAGGGCTCCCTGAAAACCTTTGGAGCATTTCTTTGCTGTTTCCCAATCCCTCTTGCCAGCACTGCGGTGGCTGGGGAGCTGTGGTGGTTCTTTTCCTGCCTTTCCTGTTGGACAACCAGCAAACCCTGCTAGCACAGTGATGAAGGTGAAGAAAATAGGAAAACCAAGGAAAAACAGTCGCTCTCTGGACATGTTGCTTGTGCCCAGTGTGGTGGGAGCTCTACCCTCCTTGGAGACAGCCCCCTCCTCCAGCCAGCCCATGCTGGCAGTGGGACACAACCCCCTCCATTCTCTGGCAGAGTGGTCACCTACCCTGGCTCCAGAGCATGAGCATCATCCTGAAAGTCATGTTCTGCTCCCTTGGGGATGCTGTGGCCAAATGTCTTCAGGCTGGAGAAAATATTCAAATATTGCATTGCAAAAACAACAAAAATTTTGGCTTTTCTTAAAAGAAAAAAAAAAATAGAAGCTTTGGGTCTCTCAAAAAAAGCCCAAAATTTGACTTAGAGTGCACACACTGAGCACAGAGGGGCCCACAGGTCATTCCTGTCTCTCTGCTCACACCTGAAGAAATGTCTGGCCACCACAGGTGAGCCGAGAAATGAGATCTTCCATTCACTTCACACCTGGCATCCCACTCTGGCATTTGCCATTTTTCAGTCCTAGTTTTGCTGCAAAACTTTTTCCACAGCCCATGAAAACGACATCATCTCACTGGGATGGCATTTCTGTGTCCCTGCTCCATCAGGAAACCTTTGTCCTCTACTGAAGAGCCATAACTGGAATGTCCTGTGGGGACAGAAAATACCCCACAGCACAAAGGGGATAAATTGTATTCTGTGAGATCCAGTGGCAAACAAGCAGAGTTCCTCAGGAACAACAAAACCAGGCTGGTTTGTCTGCCTCCTGGTAGCCACTTCTGCTTTTTTTGGTAGCAGAGCTAAAGCAGAGGGTGCTGGTATTCCACTGCCCACAGCCACAATTTCTTGGGGCTACTCTCCCCTCGCCTGGGTTTCATCTGCTTAGGTATCCTCATTGCTGGTGCCTTCCTATCTCAGTGGGCTGTGGCCTCTCACTGCCCAAACAGCCAAGTTTTTTAAAAGATAGCTGTTTGGGAAGCAGCACCACCTGCTTTCATTCAGCTGCAATCCCTTGTGCTGCAGGGGGTGTTTCAGTCACACTGTCATCCAGCAGTGACACTGTATTTTGGAGGGGGATCAGTCACCCCCAGGGTTGTGGCAGTGGCTGGATCAGCTGAGAGCCAGGTCCTGGTGCTCTGTGACCAGCAAGAAGCACAGCCCCAAAACTGCCACGGAAGGTTTGAGGCCCTGGCATGGCTGTAATATACTCTCAAGGCAGAAAAGCCGTGTCCCAGCCACATCTCCAGCCCCATTTGGATGATACATAGTTATTTAATCGCTGTCTGACAGCAAAATCCCACTTTAGGAAATGCATTGCTAGAGACCCCAGATGCACACTTCACTTTGGAGGCACTTCACTCTCATTTTTGGGATTAACAGGGTGATTTCATCTGCCTAAGCCAGGAGGGCTTCCAGAAACCAGCAGCCTGAAAACCAGCCCAGAGCTGGAAGAGCAGAGATCCCAGCACCAGGGGAGTGGAGGGAGCTGAAGGGGCAGGGGTGGGCAAGGGACACTCCTGGAGGGGGAAGCACCCAGAGCTAGAAGTAGGGTGTAGCAGGAGGCAGCACTTTTCAAGCAATTTCAGAGCCTTGAGCTCTGGGCAAAGAGCTGGAGGTAACCAGGGGCTTGTTCTGTGCTTTTCCTTCCTCCAGACTGGATCTTTGGCCCCAACCCAGATGACAACAGCAACAAGAGTGACATCAACTGCATCAGCAACAGCGTCAACGAGATGAGCGAGATGCCCGAGGCGCCGCGGCACCGGGAGCGCCAGCCCCAGGACGTGGTCATTGCCATCAGCGAGACTTGCCACTTGCCGCAGCAGACGTGACCGGCGCCACGTCCGGGCCAGGCGGGATGGAGCAGCGGGATGGAGAGGAGGGATGGAGCACAGGCATGGAGCGGAAGGATGGAGCAGTGAAACAGTGCAGCAGCCACCTTGCAGGACCAGGCAGGGAGACGAAGGGATGGGCAGAGCCGGCGCCGTGGAGCAAAGCCCTTCTCCCCCTGGTTTTACCAGCCTCTAAGGACCTTGTGGGGGTGGGTGGCGTCACCCCTTCTCCCAGGCTTGTCAGCCCTGTCCTGACGTCTGCCCTTGGGTTTGTGACCCCCTCTTTGTTCCCTGTGAATAGCAAAAAAGAAAAAGCAAATGCAAAATACACCCACCAGACAAAGCTTGCAAGAGGAATGAGCTGGAGAGAGGCCGGGCAGTCCTTTGGCATGTGGCTGTCCAGTGGTGTGGGAATGGGGTGGGGAAAAGGGCAAAGGAGACAAGGAGGCTGCAGAGAAATGTGGTTGTCTGCATTTCTGGGGACAGGCCCAGGACACAGCAGGGAGCTGCAGAAAGGCACAGAAAGGTCAGTAGGGGCCAAATCCCCCAGTACATTGGTGATCTGCGGGGCCATCACTCTTGTTTTTAGTTTTGCAGCTCCAGCTCATAGCCCTTTCCAGCAGGTGTGTCCTGTGGCTCTGGGACAGCAGGGTGACAGCCCAAACTTCCCAGGGAGCCTTATTCTCTATGCCTGTAGCCAAGCCAGGGCCATCACATTCCCTCCACCACATCTCTGCTTGAGCCCAGCACCCCCTGGCAGGGAGCAGCCCTGTTGGGACCTGGTACAACCCCTTTTTCTGAGGAATATTGCTGGAGAGGAGGACAGGGACCCATCTGCATGAAATCCAAACTCTTCATGGGGGAAAATAGCCCTTGTATGTCTGCATCCTTCAGACTCATCCCAGCATGACCACCTCCTACATCACCCCCAAACTTCCTACCACCCCAAGGGGCGCTGGCACTGTACTGGAGTCAGCCCCACATGCATTGATGGAGCAGGGACACCTCCCTCTTCTCCCTGGATGCCTTCCTCTTCCCAGCCAGAGCATCACCAACCAAAACTGCCCTTCTCTGTGCCCAAAGACATCCTTTCCCATGTGTTATTCCAGGCAGATCCCTGCTCCTCGCTGTTTAAGGGGCTCAGGGGAAGTTCCCAAACCATGTGGGAAAAGGAGCATCCTGATGGCTTCATTGCTGTCTTAAGATCAGCTTTTATCCCAATAAGGGTTTTAAACCAGGATCCATAATTTCTCTGTGTAGCAGAGTGGAGGCACTGGGACCAAGCTCATTCCTTGTGCCTCTCCCTTATGACGATCCCTTTACTCTCCACATCTTCCCTGAACTTAAAAAAGGTTTGACTGATGTGCCCCAGAGCCAGTCCTGAGAAAAGGCCATGGTCCAGAATTCTGCCTCTGCATTCAGGGAAAAAAGTCCTGCCTTTTCCCAGCCTGCAGTACCCAGCACACCACAAATAGCAGGGGCCAGAACAGCATTTTCCCCTTCTGAAAGTGGTTAAGGAAAATGGATGTGGTTTCAAGCTCCTGCTCCAACGGCTTTAATGAGAGCCATTACCAGCAGTCCCACGCTGGGGCTTTGTCGGCTTTTCAGCAAGCAAAGGCGGAGGACAGTACCTCACACCTCCCCCCGTAATTAACCATTTCCGATCAGACAGTGTTCTGCCACCGTCATTCTTCTCCGGTTTTTTCAGTCCTGGGTTTGTAGCGTGGCTGCTCTGGCACCTGCCAGGCTTCCCCTGTGCTGCTGGGGCTGTGGGGGGAGATGGGCAGGGATGGAGAGATGGACAGCACGAGGGGGACGCTGGGGCACCCACCAGTGACTGTCAACCCCTGGGAATAAGGTTCCAGCACCAGAGCTGGCTGAGCTGGGGAAACTGGGAAGGTCCAGATTCCAGAAGGTTGTACAGGGAGGGGCTGGTGTGCTTGCTCCCCTGCTCTCTCAGCATCAGCAGGCTGGACATCGGGGTCACCCAGGTGCCTCTGGCCACCGCCCGGGAGGGACAGTGACACGCTGTGTCTGACAGTGGCACTGCTCACAGACTGGTCCCTGCCATGGGGACATGCCACTCCCTGGGCACAACCGGTCCCCCCACGGCTGCAGCAACAGCCCAGTGACTCATCTGCACTGCAGCCCCATCACCCATCAGCGCTGGGAATGAGGTGGAGGCTTCCCTGAGCATGGAGGCAGCCACCTCCGCTCCAGCCGGACTCTCGCTCCCTTCCTGAGACATTTGAGGTCCCACATGACGTGGTTTGACCCCAGGAGATGTTCCTGCACCAAGCAGCAACTCGCACCGAGGGCTGGCGTTGCTGTCCCCACCCGAGGCCGCTGTCCCCCGAGCAGGAGCAGACGGAAGGAGCCCAGCTCCCTCCTGTGGCCGCCGGAGCCGGGGCCCGCCGGAGCCGGGGCCGCCCGGGAAGGGCGGGCGAGGGAGCCCTCAGCCCCCAGCCCTCAGCTCTCTGAAATCCCTCATTTACAGGGGTGCCAGCGGGGATCCTGGTGCTGTGTCCATCCCCAGGACTGACCAGGCAC
This sequence comes from Ploceus nigricollis, assembly GCA_013399945.1. Classification (NCBI taxonomy): domain Eukaryota; kingdom Metazoa; phylum Chordata; class Aves; order Passeriformes; family Ploceidae; genus Ploceus; species Ploceus nigricollis. Next base: position 884,785 of record VXBC01008916.1, on the reverse strand, counting down.
CGGGTGATGTTACGGCAGTGTCCACGGTGAGGGGAAACACCAACCACCTCCCACACCTGGGCAACGCCAGGAGCCAGGGCTGGCACCAGAGCTCTGCAGGGCCCCGTGGCTGCTTTTGGAACTGACCCCGCTGGAACCACAGATGACAGCTGTTCCCCACACCACCTTCCTTCACATCCCCCCATCCCTGCACCATGGCCATCATCTGGCACCTGCCTTCCCCCTGCTTTGTCCCCAGACATGTCACCAGAGCCCACAGCAGTGCTGAGCTCTGAGGCTGACTGTGAGCCTGTCAGAGAGTCCCAAGACCACGGAGCCATTTTGCCTGCAGACACTGGAAGGGAGGCAGAGCATGGCTTTTGGCTGCAACAACCCCAGTCCCTCCAAGACCTCAGTGCTTTTCTGTCCAACCATGCACCCATGCAGCTGACTGCATTTTGGAGGACATAACTAGTATCCTCTGAGGACCTTTGAAGCAGGGTGGCAGGACAGGACCAGGCAGATGAGTGAGACTGTGAGGATGGGGGAGTGCTCCACGTTTTTTTTGGGGCATGCAAGTGGTACAGCATCCTTGTGTGCTCTTCTCGCTCACCAGGACCCCCTCTCCAGGCTCAGCTGTCCTCCTCAGCCCTTTCCTTGTCCCCTACAACCTCTGAGCAGGGGACAAGTTTCTGCAGCAGAAATCTAACAGCAGGGACCCAGGAAGAGCATGGAGGGGCTTCTTTGCCCTGGGGAGGATTTTTGGGGATGCTGAGGAGGAAGGGGTCTCATGAGTGTGCCAGACTATTCTGACTGCTCCCATCCCTGCACCTCTTTAGTGCAGAAGGTTGCTCTTTAATTCCCTCCTTCCTCCCTAAGCGCCTTAGGGAGCAGAGAGGAGAGATGCTGGTGCTTTTTATAGCAGCCATAATCCCTGCTGCTCACACTGCCTGCACCTCCTGCCCTGAGACACAGGGCTGAGCCTCCAAAATGGGGGCTGCTGCCCACAAACTGCCTCAAAACCCTTTGGCTCCCAGCATTGCCCCTCTCCCAGTGCACAGACCCCAGCTGGGGGTGGTTCTGGACTCAAGACTCCTTTTCAGAAGGGCTGGGACAGCCACAAGTGCTGCACTCTGACAAGGAGGGACAGGCAGACAGACATACAGAGACACATGGATGAGCACCAGAGCAACTGCCTGGCCTCCCTGCTCTCCTCCAAGACTTGTGGAACAGGAACCAACCCCACAGCACAGCCACCAGAAAGTCCTCAGGCACAAGAGGGACTGGGGGTTTCTTTCCGTTCTCTCTCCCCCAGCTTTACAAAAGGGAAGCTGAGGCAGGGAGGTAGCAAGGTTAACCCTAACCCTGGCCCTTCAGCCCAGGAGCAGAGTCCTTCACAGGGCAGCTGATGAGCTTTAAAGGTAGATGAAGCCTTTCCTTGGATGTAACCCCCAGGATGTGAGCTTCGGCATTTTGTCAGGATCATTTTGGTGTTGGGGTGTCTGGATTCCCTCACCCAGCCTGTGCCTGCAAAGCCAAGGATGGATTTGAGCCATCCAGGCTTCATCCCTGGGCATGAAGGGACCGAGGGAAAGGGATGGAGTAGGGCAGTGGAAGGTTTGGTGTGGGGCAGGAGCAGGTTCTGGGAGAGGCATATTTCACCTCCTGTTGCTGTCCTGGTGGTCAGTGCTGTCCTTCCACCCAGCCCCAGTCCCTGTCACCACCCCAGGACCACAGCCACCAAGGGAGGGCCTGAGCACTGCAGCTGCTTTGTTCCCATTGCCATTTCTCTCTCCAGCAGCTCTGCTTTTACTTCTCTCCAGCCAAAAGTCCCCCCGACTTTGCACCCTGCCAGGAGGAACCCAACACAGCTCTTGACCTTTTACTGTTTCTGTTCTACTGCCCATGCTTGGGCAGATGAAATTTTCTCTGCCCACCCAGCCCAGATCAGAGGGTCTCAGGAGAGGGCAGCCTGGCAAATCCTGTCTAAAACCACTTTGTCCTGCTGGAGGTCTGGCCCCTGTCTCCCACAGCTTCTTTGCAATACATTTGCTGTAATTTTCCCTTTAAACACCCCACAGAGGAAAAAAAAACAACCCAGGGTGGGGGGGGCAGTGGTTCTTCTAGGTCAGGCTGAGTTAAGACAGGGAAAGAAGATTAATTTCTCAGCAGAGCAATTCAGATTTTTCTGCTGCTCCCTGCTGAGGACCGAGGCAGAGCTGGTGGCAGGAGCACACTCATCTCCTGGGCACACACGTGTTTTGATTGTCACCCCTGGGGTGGCACTGAGCAGGACGTCCCCAGATGCAAGTCCTGTGTGGGAGGTGTAGGGGAATTCTTGCCCAGCGATGATGGAAGTGGGAAGAAGGTGGCATATCAGGGATGCTGATGGGCCAGGGGGGTGCCCAGCACCCAGCAAGGAGGAAGGGGACAGCTGTGCCACCACTGCTTCCCAGCCCTCCAGCTGGGCTGGAACAGGCAGGGAATGAAGTCCTGAGCCTGTCCTTGTCACCCACCCATGCCCACACACCCACGAGGCCCTGAGCAGTCACACTTGTTTTTCACTCCCAAGGAGTGCTGGGAAGCTCTAAAGCCAGCGGATTATTCTCCAAAGCAAAGGCCTGGCCTGCTGCCAGCCCCTGGCAGGGAACAAACAGCCTGGGGAGGCATTTCCCAAAGGCTCAGCTCGTTCCTGATTCACGCTCTGACTTCGTACCCCTGTTCAGCAGCCTCACAGTCACTCAGCTGCAGACACCAAGAATTGCAGAAGGGGGTTCCCAAAGGTGGAGAGGAGGCAGGAAGTTACCAGCAGACCCCACCTGGTGTCTGAACTTCCCTGGGCAGAGCATCCCCTGTCCAGTGTGGCTTCTCCAGGGTGTTGTGGAGGTTCAGCAGAAGACAGGCACAGGGGGAATGTCTCTCGTTCTCCTCTTTGCAGAAAACCTGTAGGAGGTTCTTTGGAGACCTGTGAACCTGGGGCAGTGGGAAGGAAAAGCTGGAAGCCAGCAGGAAACTCAGGACACAAGAATCCTACACTGGGCTGATTTAACCCAGTACTGGGGGTCCCTGGGCACTGTGGGGAGCAGGCTAGATGAGGGGTGCTGGCTGGAGGAGAGCTGGCTGATGGGGCCAGCCTGGGTACCATGCCCCAAAGGAGTGGACTGAATTCAATTGTCCTAAATTGGAGGCAGCTTTGGCATAATGGAGCTCTTCCTGGAGATCTGGGGATCACCACTTTGCTGCAACCAGCACCAACACTTCAGCCTTGCCCAGGAGACCATCAGAACATCCCCACTGCCAAAACAGGGTGGGCTGAGAGCAGAGGTTGGGGGCTACACTTAGCCTTTCCTGTCCCATTTGTTGGTCTCTCCTGGCCCACACTGTCTGCAATGGGTCAGGCAGTGGAAAACCAGAGCTCTGCTCACAGCACTGCTCCCTGGAAAGGGCTACAGATAACCGGGTCAATCTCCAAGTAAGAGGAGGGTGGGGGCGCTGTGATCCAGCCCCACAGGCTGTGCTTGCACCCACACACCCCCTGCTCCCACTCCAGGGTCACCCCACAGTGATGCTCCCCACGGCAGCGAGCCCATGGGGTGGTGCAGGGCCACAGGGCCACTAGACCAAAGGCCACGGAGTTCAGCCACCTCCCTTCCGACCATGGGGACCATGCTCTTTTTCCCCTGAGAAAAGGATATTTTCATGCTTCCTCCCCACAGGAATTAACAGAAATCGTTTAAATGCCTGCATTGCTCTGGGGACAGGCCCTTTCGGAGCTGAGCCGCACGCAGGCAAGGGAAAGCCCAGGGGACATTTTAATAACAAGCAAGGAGAGCTATTGAAGTGTTTTACCGCCTCGTTAAGGCACTCTAATCTCTGTGTATATCTAGAAAAAAAAATTGGCTGGCTGGTGTTTTTATTGTAAGAGAGGTGGGTGTTTTCTGGCACGGCTGGGATCCCGCCTGCTTTATCTGCTTGTTTTCTTACCTGATACCAGCACTGAACAGGCCAAGAGCAGCTCAAGGGCAGCAGCAGGCAGAGCCAGGGCCAGGCAGACCAGGAGGAAGGCAGTGGATCCGTGCTGTGGGCTGTTTCCTACCCATAGGTGCTCCGCACCCCATTGCTGCACCCACCTTTCAACCTGGTGCAGGTCCCCAGGGTGTTTCCCCAGGGGAGGTTTGCGACGTTGGCTCTGCACTTGCCTGGGCAAAGCCCAAAGGTGGGTGATCCCTCATCCAGGCAGCCCAAAGACAGAGCAGGGAGACAACCACGAGGTCCCATCCACCCCTCCAGCTCCAAGGGCTGGGATTTGGAGAACACACAGATTTTGTGACTATGGGCACCTTGGGCTGATGTAAGCCAGGCTGAAGAGTCCTTGGCCAAGGAAGCCCCAGCAAAAGTTCCTCTGCAGCAATACAGGGTTATCCGACTGCTGAGGTCTAGGTTTGTAAGAGGAATAGGCTGGGCATTTTATGTCTAAGGTTTTCTTCATTATTCTATTTTTTACCTCAGCCCAGCAGAAACTGGGGAAATCCTGCTGTGTCCTGCTGGCTCCAACATCCAATTCCCCATTTGCAAACGCTCATGGTGTCAAGGCTGTGAGCCGGAAGGGATGCTGAGGCTGGGATGGCAGGGCTGGATAAGCTGACTGCATTTGCTTTGGAAAAGCTGATGTTTGCATGAGCACTGGCTCTAGTGGTTTTAAAGGGATCCACCCAGGAGCAAATCCCAACAGTCTGATATCAGAGCTGTGCTGCTCCCACCCCAGCTGGGCTGGAGAAGTCTCTGCTCTACACCCACATGCACGCTGCACCTCCTGGGTGGAGGAAGCCATGGGAGCCAAAGCTGCCACTGCAGAACACAGGAAGCAAAGACTCCAGCACAGCTAACAGGGCTGGCAAACACCGAAAGTGATCTTCCTTGGAAATATGGGGCAGGAAGGGTGAAGGTGCTGTTTGACACATAGTCCAGCCGAGATCAATACAGTCATCCTTGCTCCCAGCAGATGTGCCCTGGTACCCAGCTGCTTCAGGAAAAGTGACTTTTATCAATGATGTTAGAAGGGACAAATGCCCAGACACTTGGACTGTGCCTGCTTCAGGGCTGGGCTAAACCTGCCCTTCTGCAGGGCTGCCAGAGGCTCCAAGGCGTTCCATCCCACAGCCTCTCCCCTTTCCCTAGAAACACCGGTGAGCTCAGCAAAGCACCGACAGCGTGGCCTGGGAGAAACACAAACATTTATTAAGCCAGCTATTTTTTGTTGAGAATTATTTTAACAGTGCCAAAGGACCTACCCTGTCTCCCCCAGGGACCCTCAGCTGATTCATTGCATGCAGGGTTAGCAGGAAAGCAGGGGACAGCCAGCCTTGGGGACAGGGTGGCTCAGTGTCAGCAGGGAGCCACAAGCTACTCACAGGCAATGGCAAGCTAAGCACAGCTGCTCCAGGGCAGGCAGATGGATGCTTGTTGAACAGGGCAACCCACTCCCAGTGTGCTGGGATTCACCCAAGTCCTCAACAGGTACCATCTCTGAGAATTTTAGGTATTGTCCTGCTCTCCACATCCATCCAGGGAGGTTCTGAGGATCTGCAGGGCAAGGGAGGGTGCTTGGAGCTCTCAGAACAGAGGGCAATTTCCACTGAAGGTGCTGCTTCAGAGACACCAAGCTGAACCTGTTGTGCACCCAACCACCTTCCTAACCACAGCCAGCTCACATCTCTCATCTGGAAAGTCACAGCCAGTCACCTCCCTCTCTCTTAGCTTCCCACTGACATCCTGAGACAATATCCTCACTCCTACCATCCAAGCACGGACAGATCCACACAGGCAAGGGAACAACAGCACGATGGTGAGAGCAAAGCCATCACAGCACTTGGCTGAGAACAGATGTACCCATGGGTTCTGAAGTCAGGACACTCCAGGCTTATCCACAAATGTGGAAGAACTTGGCTCCTTGAATCAGGATGCTCGGGTCCCTTCCTGCATCATCTGGTGAAGGCAGAAGGTCCTGCCAAGCGCTCACACAGCTCCAGCCGCAAGCCATGCTCTACAAGCCAGCGAGGGGCGTGCTGGGAGGCGCAGTGGGGACAGCAAAAGGCACAGGCAGAAGCCAAGGCTAAAAAGACAGAGATGTCTCCAGGGCAGAGTCACTGCAAATCCACCCCAAAAGAGCAGCCTCATGTTTCTGGTTGCTGGTAGAAGGCAGAGACCTGGCAAATTCATCCCACAGAGAGAGAAACCCAGCCTTCCCCAGCATCACACCATGCCAGGGGAGAGCAGGAGCCTCTCTGAGTCTGAGCCCTGCAGGCTCTGCCAGGCTGCCCGTGCGCTGCCACATCCCGGGGATCCTGCAGGACTGCTCCCAAGGTGGAAGACAGTCCAGGAACAAACTGGGAGAACTGGGTTTTCATTTCCCACCCAGTGCTTTGTCATTCTCATGTCATCACATCAGGAAGTCTGCACCATCATCCTTCCTCCGCAGGGCACAGACAGAGGCTCCCCAGCCCCACCTCAGATTGGCTTCACAGAGGCATCTAAACCAGGCAGGGCTTCACCTGCAGGGAAGGGTTTTTCAGCATCTGCCATGTGCTGGGGCCAAACCCCAGGTCTGCTCTGCCCTGGATGGGCACTGGCCTTGAAGACAATGATGGAAATGAGCAGATCCAACAGGGATACCCTGCTGATGGTCCTGCCCCACACTGAGCATGCTGGTGCCACCAAGCTGTGGCTGCATGGCAGTGTCTCCTGTCCTCTCAGGGTAGTCATTTTGGGGGAAGGGTCCCCAGTTTTTGCACACACAAAGCTGAGGATTAAAGGGAGAGAGATCCCAGGAACACCACCGTCCCAGGTTTTCCCACCACCACCACCACCAAGGACAACAGAGGGGCATCCAGCCACCTGCAAGCAGCACCCTAGAGCAAAGGATTAAATCTACCAGGACCCACTTCACCCCTCCTCTCCCACAAATGTGCTGCAGGGCAGGCACCCAGTCCCTTATGGCTGCATCACCAAATGCTGTTGGGGCCATCAGAGGAGCAGTGCAACCCACCAAGCCAGCCTGGCTCCCCTTTCCAGCCACCCCAACTCTCCCAAGCACAGACAAGTGAAGCAGAGTGGGCAGCTGGGAGAGCTGGACTGGGAAGGCAAAGCCATGGGCTATAAGAATGTCACATCATCCTGTGACTGGAGCCAGCGCCAGTGGGCATCGTACTCCAGGTGCAGTTTGCTGTTGAGTTTGCAGTTCTCAAGGTCAGCCTCAGCTTTCCAAGCCTTCCCATCTGGATTTCCCTTCCCCAGCCTCTCCCTGGCCCCTGGTGGTGATTTGGTGTCTCTGTCTGGTTCCAGAGAGGGGGACTGCTGGCCCAAATACCCATTGGCCACCTGGGGCTCCTTAGCAAACCCGTGATCCTGGGGCAACCCAGGTGGGGAGAGGTCCACGTGGGGCCACTCGTGCTCCTCTGTGTCCTTCTCCTGCATTGCAAGACCCCTCTCGAGGTCGATCCTGACCCAATCCTGCTCTGCCCTGGCCAGGGCTCTGCCCGACGTGGATGCAGCGGCAGTTTCAGCAGCGTTGTGGGAGTACTCATCCATGTCATCAGCCAAGGTGTCCAGGTAGCTGCCGACGGAGATGCTGTCCAGCCTGTCGTTGGGGTCCTGCAGGCTGTCCCAGCTGCCCCGCCGCGAGGCCTCCTGGCTCTCCACCAGGCTGTACCGGCTGCTGGCCAGGCTGCTGCAGCGGCTGGTCAGGGTGCTCCGCTCCTCCAGCAGCCACTTGACCGCCTCGATGCCCTCGTTCACCACCACCAGCTGCTGCAGGATCTTAACATCCACCGCTCGCAGGTAAGCCTGGGGGGGACAGAGAGCACAGGGGGGTTGAGGCGACCCAGGGGCCCCATGTCCCAGCCCAGCCCAACAGAGTTGTCACTGTGGTGGCCACAGGGGGCTCCTAAGCTGCTTGATGAAGAGCATGGTATGGGAGAACACCCCGCAGGGAACCATCCCAAGGGGCCCTGCCCAAGACCTGGGGACACGGCCATCAGCGACCAACAACTTATAGTTCCCACCAGCCCCCAGTCCCCTCAGGGAAATAAATCCAGGGCACTTGTGTTGCTATCTTCTATGGAAACAAGGAGTAAGCAAGGAACTGGAGGTATTGGATGCAGACCTGATCCCAGAGCATCCTCCAAGACCTGGGAGGCTGCTGGCAGGGCAAGGGGATCAGGCATTGCTCAGTGCAAGTGTCTGGCTGGACCGCCAGCACTTCCCCAAGCTGGCCCCTTCAGGCCTTTACTTCTCACCTTCTAGGGTCTGAACCAAACCTGGTGACAATGTCACATGGCAGGATCTGGAGACCCAAATCACTCCCAAAATGGGAGGACAAGGAGGACAGGCATTGCTGATCACACCACTCGCCTCACCGACTCCTGCCCCTCCAAGCCTGGGGAAGCTCTTTGCAAACCTCAGTTGCTGCAGAAACATCTGTTTTCCTAATGGAAAGCCCCGTGTGCCAAGACATTCCTGTCTGTATGATACTGGCCGCCAAAAGCCACTGGATTTCCCCTACACAGGACGCAAATATTTTGCCAGGAAAGGAAATAAGGCCACGATGGGGAGAAAGGGAGAAAACCCACTGCAGGGCACATACAGGCAGCCTGCGGGCTGCAGATGCCCATGGACTCCTTCACAAACACATCCTGTGCCCAGCATCAGCAAGATGGGACAGAAATCCATGTGCTCCCCAGGGATAGTTTCTAAGCACAGCGCCCGATCCTCAGCATCCGGTACCCTGGGAGTCACTTGCCCGCCCACGGGTGACCCCAGAGTCTCCTGAGATCCCTGTCTCCGGTCCCACAGCCAGCGCAGCCATAGAAGCATCCAAGGAAGGAGCCTGGGAAAACTCCAGCCAGGATTTCAGCACGTGAAACCTCTCACTTCAGACGACAGAAAAAAAAGGGTCAAAGATTTGTAAAGACCCAACACCAGCCCTCCCACCCCCTCCTCATGCTCCTCAAGCTGGATTTAAATAAAAAATAGCAGGGATGTGCCCGGATTGGGGCAGGAGCCAGCTTCCAAGTACAGAAATTTCCTTTCTAGGCAAGTTATTTAAAAAACTGCCTACAATGGACTTTTCTGCACGCACTGCTAAAGCATCTGGCCTTGGCAGGGAGACGACGAAGGAGGAGGAGAGCTGGAAACCCCTGGGGGGGTTCCCCATTTTTCTCTGCCTCGTGCAGAACTGCAGCTGTCAGAGATGCCCGGGGAGCCAACCCAAAAGCAGAGGGTGGGATAACACTCCCTGCTTTCCATACTGCTTGCTGGAAGGAGTTAGCCATCAATTTGCTGCTAGCCCACGCCAGCCTGACCTCCCCATTGCATTCCAAGAAACCCCCTCTCCAGCAAGTCATGGTTCTTGTGGGAGGAGACCCAGCACAGGCTGCTCTCTGTACTCCTCCAGATGCACTGAAGTTCACTGCACGACCTCGCACCAAGGACGGCTGTACAGGGGACTGTCACACTCCTCCTCACGCTCTCCACGGGCAGACACAGCCCTGCTCCCCTCCTCAGCACGCAAGAAACCTCAGGCGCCTTCTCCTTTCAAGATATCTAGCCCTAGGGATAAATCTTCCTCCTCAGATCAGGAGGCGAGAGTGGGAATTTGCTAAATTCTCCTCCCACCGCCCACTCCCAGGCCAGCTTATCCTCTGAGCATTGGGTTTGCTGGTTTCCTGCTGCTCGGGGGGGGGGAATTCTGGTCCCTGTTCATGGGGATGGGGAGATGAGGGGACCCCTTTGCCGGGTTTTGGCACCTGGGTTCCAATCCCAAGCTGCTGACCTGGGTGTGAAGTGTCCCCACTTCCTCACTGGCCAGCAAGAAGAGCCAGGGCAGGGCAAGGAAATGCCTTTCTGAGCCAAGGTGAATAATGCCCAGCCCAAGCCAGGCCTTGCTGGCCATAGGCTGAGGCTGCTTGCACCTGGGCAGGGCAAACACCGCACTGCCCCAGAGACCTTTCTCCTCCGGTCAGGGTGCAGCCTGGAAGCCGGTGCGGAGGGAGGATGAAAGCAGAGGGAGGATGAAAGCTCTTGCACCGATGGGAATACTGAATCAGCCAAAGCGGAGGGCTCGGGCTGGGTGGTGCTCCAGCCCCCCGGGGGCACGCAGGGATGTGGGCGTATCTAGCCCGTTTCCCTATGGAAACAATGCTCATTCCCACCCGCTCGGCATGTTCATGCGTGGGAGAGTCCCTTCCCCCAGCTGCACTTGAACCCATTGCCCAACCTCGCCACGTTTCCCGGAGGCGCAGGCATCGCCGGTCTTTGCTCCCTCCACGAAAGAGGGAGGCGAGAAAGCGGCCATCGGCACTCCCACGGTCCCCGGGAAGGGCTGCCGCCGCAGCACAACCTTTTATGAGCCACCCGAGAAGCCCCCGCAGGGACCGAATCCCGGGAAAGCTCCCAGCGATGCCTGTGCCTTGTCACCCTGGGGGTCACACCCGGGGGAGACAAGATCCACCACCATGCCCTTGGCGAAGGTCTCTGCCCTAAATTCTGATCCCGGACACTGCGATCCCCGACGGAGCCGCGTCTGGGGGTGCGAGGGGGGCTCGACGGAGGTGGCCGAGGGGGACCCCGGGGGTGGATGCTGCGTGGGCCGGGGGCAGAGAGCGGCCGGGGAAGGGGTATGAGCTGTTAACTCGTACACGGAGGAGCAAGGGGAGGTCCCCAAAATGCAGGCAGAGCGCGGGCACTGTTCGGGACTGTCCCCGGCGGGGGCAAGCGGCTGCCCGAGGTGGCTGCGGTGACCGCGGGTTGGGACGGACAGTTACCGGGGGCCGGCCGGCAGCGCTCCCGGTACCGCGGCACTCACCAGCTCGAGGCGGAGCGTCCGGAGGCGTTCGGCGAGCGGCGGGTGGGCACCGCGGGCCGGTGCGGGTGTCGCGGGCGGCGCGGGCGGCGCGGGGGCGATGTCGGCCCGCAGCCCCCGCAGCA
>VXBC01008916.1:853565-873676 GCA_013399945.1 Ploceus nigricollis | reverse complement strand
CCGCCCTCAGACACCCGGCTCTCCCGCCCCGCCCGGAGCGCCTGGGTGCCCTTCGCCACCTCCGCCCCCCGAGTGCCTTTGGGCCCCTCAGCGCTCCTCTCCCCGCCCTGCCTGGCCTCGCTGGGGCGCGCTGTGCTCCAGACAGGTCCCTGGCCCTGCCGGGGCTCCACATCCCGCCCAGGCCCAGCGTTTGCTCCCCGCAGGGCGCCCGGCCTCCCGTTGGCACAGCTCCTCTGCCCAGGGGTGCCGGGAGCTCCAGTAGGACGCTGGCTCGGTGCTGCTCCCCGTGTCCAGCTGGCTGCACCCCGGTAGCGGGGATGGGGCTGTTGGTGGGGAGGGTGTCTCTCCACCAGGGACCCCGCTGGCACATATGGCCAGTGAGGCCCATTCCATAACAACTGATGGTCCAGGATCTATCGTCTGCTTGTGACTTTGGGCTGCTTTTCTTTCCCAGAGCGTGGGAGTGGGCCATGGCACTGCAGCAGCCTCGCTGAGGGTTTGGCCTGGAGCAGAGGCAGTCACTGGCCGATGAGTTCAGGGGCTTCCCCTCACCCTGCAGCAAAGCCTGGCCTCCTGCATTGCTCCCAGCAGGAGTTCTGGCAGGCAGGGAGGCTCCAAAGGGCTTTTGCTCGCAGCACATCAGTGCGCTCCATGGACACTGCTTGTGCCAGGCTCTGTCTTTGCTGGGGAGAGGGTTTGAAGGCACCTCGCTCACCCTGCACCCATCCCGGCAGGGAGCCCCGATGGACATGAGAGGAGAGCAGCACACATCCTGACCCCCGCCCCACACGGCTGCCCCCGTGCCAGCCCCCCGGGACTATGGACGAGTGGAAGCCCAACCCCCCCGTGAAGCCCCACAAGAAGCGGAGCTGGTACCTTGCCTGGAAGTACAAGCTGATGAACCAGCGCGCGCTGCGGAAGCTGTGCCAGGTGAGTCACCCGCGGCCCTGCAGTAGATTAGGAAGGATAATCTACAGGATTTACAAGTTTATGGAGCAGCTGCATGGGTGGAAGTGCATCTGCTGGCAGTCTGGGTGACCTGACATGCTGAGGAAGCATAACTTGTTCCCCAAGAAGCTGCCTCCAAGTGCCTGTGTGTGGAAGGGTCTGCCATGTGTAGCAGCTCCTTTCAGCTGCCAGCAGACCTGTTGTGACCTGGCTGTGGGAGGAGGTACAATTATCCAGGTGGCCTTGGGAAGCTTTCAGCTAGAAACCTGGCTCTGGACCCATGCTAGTTGCTGCAGGGCTCAGCCTTTAGCTGTTTGATTTGCACACCAAGCCTGGTATAAGGCACAACAGGTGGACAGAGAAAATAGGGCTTGGTAATAGGATCTTATGCCCCAGAGGCAGCTGGTGTCTGGGAAAGCCTCAGGCTTGGTTGCTTGTGCTGTAAAACAGCTAATCCTTGGTGGAGACAGTGTCCTGGGGGAAGTCTGGGGCTGTAAGGACAGGAAGGTTTGGCCCCATGGCAGCAAAACACAGAAAAGGGGCCTTTCCTGAGAGGAACTCCTGAAATCTGGAAATTGGTTGCTGTGGGAGGGAGCAGGGGAGCGTTTTGCATGTGCCTGGGAGGACAAAGGCTCGTGAGGGCTCCTGGGCAAGAAGACTGCTCAGTTCTGTATCTGATAGAGCGTTGAAGGGTTGGGAATGGGTCTGGTCATTCAGGCAGGCATTGCTCATCATGCTGGGGCAACAGGCTAGAGCCTGCACATATCTCTGTACTTTGTGGCACTGCTTAAAACACAGATGAAAATTTGCCTTAAAATAGGTAGACCAGAGCTGCAGGTATGGAATAGCCAGGTCTACAGCAGCCAGGCATTCATTAGTTACCTTTGACCAAGCCAGCTCTGCTAGACCTGGCTGCTGGTCTTGCTTAATTCTTATTCCTTATTTGCTCTGGTCACCAGGGCTGTTCCCTCATGCTGATCAGGGCAGAAGGTCTGGGCAGGTTGATGGGATGGCCTTGCTGCCTCTCCATGAGCCCACAGCTCTGTTCGTGCTTAATTAAAAGCTTTCTGTGCACAAATCCTAAAAGGTGCTCATAGTCCTGAGTCAACAGCAAATTAACAAGCCAAAATGCCATAGTGACATTTATACCATGTTGTCTTATTGCTGGTTTTCCATTTTCCTCAGTTACTCCTTGGGCCTGCTTGGCAGGGATAGCAGCAACACGGAGCTTTGAGGCAGTAGCTGGACAGACAGGGCAGGAATCCTTATAGTGCCTCTCTCCAAGGGCAGGCCAGTGTGTGATCCCAGCCCCATTAATGACCTCAGAGAATCAAGGGTCTGTTCCACAGCCCCTGGACCTTCCCAAGCCCTCTGTGTCAGCATCCAGAAGGGTTGCAATTGAAGTTTGCTGCAGACAGTAAGGCTGCAGGCTGGTCTCTGTAGCCTGTGGTACAGTGCAGTTTCCTGAAATCAGACCTCAGCTTCTTCCCTTTGTTTGATTCAGCTGCACAGCATCTCTTCTTCTCTGAACACCCCCAGTGCATCCTCTGGTTCCAGAGGGATAGATGAGAGTAGTGATGCTGCAGCAGAGGCAGAAGTTAAGGTTACCCTGGGAGCTGTAACTCTGAATTACCAAACTCTTTGCCTGCAGGGACCCTCAACCTTGATGCAATAATTTAGCAGGAATCTGCTCACAGATCTGGAAGCAGGGATACATTGGAAGTGGGTTAATTCTCACATATCAAGGAGTCAGTGCTCTCCAGCTGATGAATGCATTTCATCATGAAACTTGGTCACCTGTATTTCTTTGTCTTTGCTTTCCTCAGAAAAAATCAGGGAAAATGTCAGATGCTTGTGATCCCATGCAGGATCTCCTTGGGATGCCCTGCAGCCCATGCCAAGGCACACTGGTTTTGGGGCTTTTACTTACAAATTTCTAACACAAAACATCCTGCATTGCAGACAGGTGCTGTCCTATTCCTGCTTGTGACTGTAATTGTGAACATCAAGCTGATCTTGGACACCAGGAGAGCTGCTTATGAGGAGGAAGAGGAGTCTGCACAGGACTATGGTGAGGGGAAGCATCCTGTTATGCTTTGAAAGCAAGGAAGCTGGAGGGTTTCTTTAAGGCAGGGCTAACTTGTGACCAGCTACATCACGAAAAACAGGTCTGTGCATGTGGGTTTAATAAAAATTATTAGAAAATGCTGCTCCCTTCCTGGTCTGTCTCCTGAAGGCTGTAGCACATTTGGCTGCAGAGATGTCTGTGGGGTCAGAACTGTTGTCATTTGGTATTTCCCCATACCTACCATCCCTGTAAATTCCAACCCATGACTCCTTGGGCTGGGGTGCCTGCTGGGCACGCCCTTCTGGATGGGTTAGCACAGAGCAGGGACAAGCTAGAGGTGCCCTGACTGGTTGAAACTGGGAATTTTTCTGCTGTAGATGACGAGATGCTGAATGTGGAGGTCCCCAGGCACCCTGTCAACAACAAGAAGGTCCTGGATGTCGAGGTGTACTCCAGCCGGTCAAAGGTCTACGTGGCCGTGGATGGGACGACGGTGAGTGACAGGTGCTGGCTGTCCTGTGAGCAGAGGGTGGACAGAGCTGAACGGGTGAAGCCACAAACAACAGTGGTGGGAGCACTTCAGTGACTGGCAAGAAGTTCTGCTTCCAGGACTTCTACTCTGGCACCCATCACTGCTGTGAGCAAAGCCAAAGAGATTTGCCTCTCGTTTGGGGGCTCTGCTGCACAAAATGGACAGGGAATAAGAAGAAGTCTTGGCATATGATTCTCATCATTTATCCACTTGCAGGTCCTGGAAGATGAGGCTCGGGAGCAGGGAAGAGGGATCCATGTCATCGTCTTAAATCAGGCCACGGTAAAACATCTCCTGTCTTTCTAAACTGGGCAGTTTGTCCTTGCTCTTGAACTGTTGGGTGCCTGAGGCCAGGGGCAGCCAGGAGGGAAGTCCCTGGATGCTTTTTGTGTGCAGTTTGCAGAGCATGGCACGGTCATCCAGAGAGTCCCTGCAGGGTTTCCTTGTGCTGCCTGCTGTCCTTGGGGAGTGGGCAGGGGAGGAGTTGTGAGGCTGGGTGATGCTTCCCATGGACCTCCGTGCAGGAAGGCCTGAGGGCCGAGCTTGCCTGGGGACTAACTCTGGGGACTAATTCCCCGGCATACCGGAAAAGCCACTCCCTGTGTTGCTCAGGGAGTGAGGCTTCCAGGGCAGATTTCCATAATTCTGTGTGTCCATACCATGTAGTATTTAAGATCCATCTGATGTATGAATACCAACAGGGACATGTGATGGCCAAGAGGGTTTTTGACACTTATTCCCCCCACGAAGATGAAGCCATGGTACTTTTCCTCAACATGGTTGCCCGGGGCCGGATCCTAATCTTCACCATTAAGGTAGGTGCAACTCTAATATAAAAAAAAAGTCGTCTTGAGTCAGGATGCCCTGAAGCTCATCTGGGCAGTAGCCTCCTAAATGTCATCGGGCATTCCCAGGCCTAAATGTCACATCTCCATGGAGCTGTGACTCCCTGTCTGGATCACCTCTCTTGTCCTCTTGCTCTCCCTTCTTGCTGCAGGTACTGCTGTGCCCAGCAAAGCAGGAGAGCACATAGCAGATGTGTCAGAGCCCACAGCAGTAGACAAGGGGTTAGGTGGAGAATGGATGTGAGGAAATAAAATGATGTGGTGGGATCCTTCTGCCTCCCAGTTCCAGGCTTTACAGGGGTCCAGTGGGTTGTGCTAGGTCTGGGCTGCTGTGCAAACAGCACTATGCTGCTTCAAGGTTTTTGTGTTTAGCTGTGTGAAGTTGGGACGGACACATGGCCCTGCTTGTTTCCTTGGTCCCAAGGAAACAGGAGTTCATGATTCCTCTGACCTGCCTGTGGGTCATCATGAAGCCACCGACAGCTTTAGTGGCACAGAGACCCTGAAGGTTTCTGGCTCAACTGGTTCAAGGGTAGAAGTGGGCCCTGTACCCCTTTGGTATTGATGGGAGACTTTTCCCTGTCAGGAGCCAGACCTCAGCTGCAAGGTTGTGTTTTGTTGCAGGATGAAGGCTCCTTTCACCTCAAGGAGACAGCCAAGAATGTCCTGAAAAGCCTGGGGAGCCAAGTTGCACCTTTCCTGAGCTGGAGAGACATGTGGACGTTTGTGGGGAAGAAGGGGGGTGAGTCTTGCACAGGCTTTGTGGCTCCTTTCTTTGGGAGAAGCCAGGTGAAGAGAAACCCAGCCCATCCCCACCAGGCTCTATGAGCAGGGAACAAGTCCCAGAGAGTGGCAGCTCCATTCCTGGGGGTGAGGAGGGTATGGAGGCAGAACATGTTCCTTCAGCAGTTTGCCAGAGGCCAATGGGAAAAGGTGCCAAGCTGTCCCCCAGGCTGACAGCCTCTGGTCATGCCTTGACAAAGTGGGACTGGGCCCTTCCAGGCAGTCCTAACCCTGTGTTCCTGCTCCAGGTGAAGTGTATGGGGAGAAGCACGCCAAGTCACCTGCCCTCTCAACGTGGGGTGACCCTGTGTTGCTGAAGACAGAAGTTCACTTGACATCTGTGGAAGGTAAGAAGTACAGTCTGCTCTGTGGTGTCTCTGGGAGACATCTCCCTGCTGCCTGGTTTTAAATCAAAGCCATTTAAGGCTTTTTGAGATGATGATGGTAACTTTTAAAATGGGCTTAGCTCCCTTTCTTCCTACTTCCATGGCAATTCCAGGCATGGTTGTTGAGAAAGGTGAGGATGGAGAAGAGGGAGCGTGGCCAGTTGTCACCTCTCCAAACCAGACCTGGTCTGGTCTGTTTTCTGACTGTTGGCCTTGAACAACTCACTGCTGCTCAGAGAGGCCAGAGATGGGATTGGGCTCTGAATGGCTCCTGGGGTTGTATCTGGCATCCAAAGTGTTGCTTGTTCAGTGCCAAGGACTGGCTTGCTGGCTGAGCCCAGGGAGAGCCATGTATGTGGTTTCCAAGCCTGGAGCACCCAAGGTGAGTCTGTGAGGGTGACAGGTCTGTTTTTCCTCCTTGGTGCCTCCAGATGCTGAGTGCCATTGGCCTGACACGGAGCTGAACCGGCGCCGCAAGAGGTTCTGCAGCAAAGTGGAAGGTTACGGCAGCGTCTGCAGCTGCAAGGACCCCACACCCATCGAGTTCAACCCTGATCCCGTGAGTGCAGGGGCAGATGCTCAGGAAGGCTCCAGGAGGGAGGGCTGGGCTGGACCAGATGTGTTTTGCAGCTGATGCAGAGCACTGTCCTTAAGCACTAGCTGAGTGATGCAAACTGCCCCTGGGCAAGCCCTTAGCCTCAGCAAAGGTGGGGTGAATACCTGGGGGCAGGTCATGCTGGGGCAGGGAAATTCCGTTGCTCTGAGTTGCCAGGAGTAACAGTTACCCTGTTACAGGGATATCAGTGTAAGCAGCAGAGCCTGAATATCTACAGACAGAGCTGTTGTGACTTTTGAGCTGTCCTTGGCATGGTGGTGAAGGGTTCAGATACAGGTCTCCGAGTGGATGCAAACTGGGATTTTGGAATTGAGGCAGAGATGAGGTGAAGAAGGGAAGCTGGTAGGATTTTCTGTCATGCTGTGGGCATCCTGG
Organism: Ploceus nigricollis; assembly: GCA_013399945.1. NCBI lineage: Eukaryota > Metazoa > Chordata > Aves > Passeriformes > Ploceidae > Ploceus > Ploceus nigricollis. The sequence continues at coordinate 867,123 of VXBC01008916.1, read as the reverse complement.
CTGGTTGGTGTGGCCCTGAGCCAAGAGGTAGGACTATGCAGCTCTGCTGTGTTAACAGTGCGTCCCTACCCCTTGGATCCTGCTCTCAGTGGTGTAGAATCATTTTGGTTTGCATGGCCTCTCCCATCCCCACTCACACACATGGTTCTCTTCCAGCTCAAAGACAATAAAGTCTTTGATGTGCCAGTAGCTGTCATTGCAGGGAACCGCCCCAACTACCTGTACAGGTAAGCACTCCCAGAGGGCACAGCTCCTCTGCTCCATGCCACAAGACCAGGCATGGCCCAGGCCCTTCCCTTTCTCCTGCTGGCAGGATCCAGCCTCCTCCTGGGGTTGCGTGAGCACCAAGGGCAGACCTTGGGGGAGGGGAAGGGAAGGCATAGGTAGGTCCTGTTCCCTAATGGTGCACACTTTCCCCCATCCCAAGGGATCCACACCCCTGTGCTGAAGGGCCTGTGCCCACTGGGGCTGTGCTGTGCTCAGGCCCCTCCATCTCTCCACAGGATGCTGCGTTCCTTGCTGTCGGCTCAGGGCGTCAATCCACAGATGATCACAGTCTTCATCGATGGCTACTACGAGGTGAGAGCATTGCCAGAGATCCCTGGGGCCAGCTCCATGCTCTCCAAGCCTGGTGCTGGCCCAGTCCCTGGAGGGTGGCAAGTTGAGAGCTTCGTCACCTTCCTCCTGTTTTGTGTCATGCCGCTCCTCACCTGCTCCTACACAAAGTCAGCCAAAGTTAGCCAAGCCACGGGTGTGGATAAAGCTGCCTTGGCCCTTCCCAAAGCCCAGGACTGACATCCCCATGTCAGGAGGGGGTTGGTGTGCAGGAGTGGCATGTGATGGTCATGCTGGGCTCTCCCTGTCCCCTTTTCTCACTTGATGAGCATTGCCAGCCCCTTGAGCAGGCTCTGGGTGTAACACCACCTGTCCAGCTGCTTCACATGGAGAGGAACAAACCAGTCCAGCCATGCCTGTCCAGCTCCATTCTCAGTAAGTGGTGAAGAGACACAAAACTGTTTTCCCAAGGTTCAGAGCTTTGGGTTCATGAAAGCTGGGGCCAGGTGGAGGAGAACTGGCCCTTTATAAGCAGAGACCTTCCTCTCACTCAACCTTGTATAGCCCTGGAGAGTCCCACTGAAAGCCATGTCTCTCTGGCAGTGGAATGTACTCTGGGGCAGGCATATGGGATCCTCGTAGATCTCAGGAGCTTGCTAGGCCTCATCTCTGCAGCGTCCAGTGAGGTACTGCCTGGTTGCCTTGGGATGGAGACAGTTGTTCCCTTGCAGGTCTCTCTCACCACTGCCACATTGTGGGGCTGGGGGAGCTGGCTTGTTTATGCAGGCTCTTGCTGCACCACATCAGAGCAGTTAAAGATAGCAGCATCCATTGCCATGGCAACTGGAGCAGCATCCCTTAGTTACGAGGGGGCAGCCTGGATGCTCGAGCTGCCATGGTAGATACCTGGGAAAGGGGGAAGGGTTGGTACAATGGGAGCTCCTTCTCTCTTTTGTGGCCAGGAGGTGGGATGCACACTAAGGGGATGAAGAAGGCCTTGGTGGCTCCTTCTTGGGGCAGAGATACCTCAGCCCAAATTTGGATTACTTCTGACCCCTGTCCTTGGTCAGAAAGGTCCTTTTCTTGGCAGCTGTGAGAGAAAATTGAGTTGATTGTGATCTTGCCATTAAGCAGCTGTTAGGAGGTCCTGGCTATACCTGTTTGCTTTCTGCACGGTCTGTGGGGGCTGGAATCAGGACCTCCCAGATATTCTTGGATACAACTTTGGGTCTGCAAAAAGGGCTAACAAAGTCATGGTGATACTGAAAGGCTGAAGGGCCACAAGGGTTTGGCAAGTTCTGTGCTGCAGGGTCTGTATTGAGCCTCATCCGTCTCCAAGAAGCCAGCCACATGCAGGGGATGTTCCACTTGTCCTGGGGAGCTGGCGCTGGCAGGGGAGCGGAGAATGACCCACACATTTGACGAACTTTGTACTTTTCCATTGCAGGAGCCAATGGATGTTGTGGAGCTGTTTGGCCTCTCAGGAATACAGCACACTCCCATCAGCATTAAAAATGCCAGAGTTTCCCAGGTGAGAGAGCTTTCAAATCCTGGGACAGTTATTTCCAGGGACCTGGAATAGCATTTGAGGGAGGCAGGCTTAGCCCCAGATCTGTGCCAGGTTGATGCTAACACAGTCAATGATTGTCTTTTCTTGTAGCACTACAAAGCCAGTCTGACTGCAACCTTCAACCTGTTCCCGGTGAGTGAGACTGCTACAGCAGAGCCTTCCCTTGGTATTTGTGATCCCTGTCCCACAGGAGCTGGGATCAATCCTCCAGGGCAAGGAACTGCACAGACACAGCACACTGCTCGTGTCTCTGCTCTGTCCTGTTCATCTCCATCCTTCTGATGTTCTCCTTGCCATACAGGATGCTAAATTTGCTGTGGTTCTGGAGGAAGATCTTGACATTTCTGTTGACTTCTTCAGGTAAAGTTGGGAGTTCCTGTATGGGATCATTTCCTGGAAGCTCTCTGGATGCTCAGGAGAGGCCAGATCCCTGCCAACTGTAGCTCACTTACCCGAGGCTTAGCAGACCCCAGGCAAAAGCCATAACTGAGCTCTGCCTTCAGAGTCTGAGGCTACTGTCCTGGCAATCAGTGCAGGGTGACTTCAGGGTTGGGGTTCTCTTCCTGGTAGGCTTTTTGGGGACACTGATCCATTCACATGGGTAGAGCTGCCCCATAGCAGAGGACAGGGACAGTGTCTAATGAGGCTCCTGTTTCTTCTTAAGGAGAAGAGACTGATGGGTAAGATACAATGCTGTCCTTTCCCCATGGTGAGATGCAGCTTAGCTTGTTTGGGTGCTCTTCCCCTGGTCTCCTACCAGCATCAGCTATCTCAGGCCAAAAATTGGGATAAGCAGTCCCAGCAGTTGGGGGTGGCTCATCTCTTGGTGGAGGGTTTGCCTTGGTTTGCATGGTGGATGGGTGTTTGACTAGGGTCAACTCTTTCCTCAGCTTTCTGAGCCAGTCAATACACCTGCTGGAGGAGGATGAGAGCCTGTACTGCATCTCTGCTTGGAATGACCAGGTGGGTCAGGGAAGGATGGTGGAGCAGGGCCACATCTGCCCTGTGTTGTTCCCATGTCAGACTGGGGTCCAGTTCCATCTTTAAAGCAGGGTGTGTGTCCCCACTGTCATCCTAAGTGGGTCTGTCTCCCCAGCCCTGGACTCTTCAGAAGTGCCCCTGAAAATCACCCTCCTGTCCCTGCCATGTGCTTCCCAGTGGCTGTTCCCTTCTTCCCATGATGAGAAACTCAATGGATCACGATGCCTCCCTTTTTTTGGTGGGGGACAGGTGCATTCAGGGTGCTGAACACTCCCCATAACGTTGCAGGGCTATGAGCACACAGCTGAGGACCCGTCACTCCTGTACCGTGTGGAAACCATGCCAGGCCTGGGGTGGGTGCTCCGGAAGAGCCTGTACAAGGATGAGCTGGAGCCAAAGTGGCCAACCCCTGAGAAGGTGAGTACCTTGGAATGACCCTTTCTTCTACACCTCCATCTCTGCCCACCATCAGCCCCTGATCTTCACCCAGTCCCTGGGTGTACAGCTCCTGGAGGGGCTATCCCTGCGTTTATACTGGGAAGGATGCCCAAGCAGAATGGATTTGGGACAGGCAGTGACTTGAGGAGGCACATAACCATCCACAGAGCTGGGGTCAAAGGGGCTGGACCTGGTGTGGGCACCCAGAAAGGCCCCTGGCTGGCCACACGACCAAAGCCTGTCCCCAGAGTTGAGTGTGAGTAGCAGTTTCCCCTCCCCAGCTCTGGGACTGGGACATGTGGATGCGGATGCCTGAGCAGCGGAAGGGCCGGGAGTGCATCATCCCGGACATCTCGCGCTCCTACCACTTCGGCATCGTGGGGCTCAACATGAATGGCTACTTCCACGTGAGTGACTTCCCACAGCCCCCAGGCCCTGTCCCGGTGCTGAGCTCTGACTCAGACACCTCCCCAAGGAGTGGGGATGCTTGAGGTCATCTCCAGGTATTGCTGACCATGATCAAACCTTCCCTACCCTCTCTCTTTCTCCCAGGAAGCCTATTTCAAGAAGCACAAATTCAACACAGTTCCAAATGTCCAGCTTAAAAATGTAGAGAGGTGAGTACTGGTCACAATGAGACCTTGATGAAACAGTTGCTTCGTCTGACCCTTGTTTCCTTGTGCTGGAGTCCTCTCCCATCTGGAGTGGCCATAACCTCCTGCATCAGCACACTGGCCTCTGCTGGGGAGTCCTGGCAGTGGTTTTTGCAAGGTTGGATTTGGTTACCCTGTGCTCCAGGTGGTCATGTTCAAGGGTTGTGGTTTTGTTGCCACATCTCAAGAATGTGTGGCAGTCCCTGCTCTCCATTTATTGGTTCCAGCTGCCTTTAGTGTTACACTGGGGCAGTCTTAAGTTTGGATCAAACTATCTGACTCTGCCCTGATCTCCGTGTTCTCTCCTCCTCCAACAGCTTGAGGAAGGATAACTATGAGACTGAAATTCATCGGCTCCTGGGGTGAGTGCCTGCTGGAAGGCAGGGAGACCACAAGACACACTGGGTGAACCAACCAGAACAGAAGGAAGGGTGGAGGTGGCCCTGGTGGTCCCAGCCACGTCTTGCATGTCTGAAGTGGGAATAGGGAGAAGGTGATGTCCCCTCTCACTCCTTGTTCCGTTTCCACAGTGAGGCTGAGGTTTTGGACCACAGCAAGAACCCCTGTGAGGACTCCTTCGTGCCCGACACTGAGGGCAGGGTCTACGTCATGTTCATCAGGATGGAGCAGGAAGCAGATTTCACCACCTGGACTCAACTTGCCAAGGTGAGGGCTCTGACATAGCCTATCCTCAGCCCTGCACTGGTCTCTGCATCGCTGGGAAACACCTGGCTGTTGTTCTTGGGTTTTCCCTTGGCATTGACACAGCTCACCAAATGGGTTCTTGCTGTCCCTCGGTGGTGTTGAAGCTCTTGGTGTGGCTGGATGGATGCAGCCCTGTGCCACCCCAGTCTTGGGGTACAGCCCTCTCTGCTGTGTCTCAGTGAGGGCAGGGGTTGTGGTTCTTCCCATGCCAGAGGGACACCTGGCCCTGGTGTCCATCCCCAGGCTCTGATGCCTTTTTCTCCCTCCTCACCATCCTAGTGCCTCCATATCTGGGACCTGGATGTCCGCGGGAACCACAAGGGGCTGTGGCGGCTCTTCCGCAAGAAAAACCACTTCCTTGTGGTGGGGGTCCCTGCCTCCCCCTACTCGTGAGTATCAGGGACACGAAGGGCTCAGTAATGCCTCATCCTTATGGCACTGTCCCCTGCCTGGCACACACCATCATCCACTTCTGTCCCAGCCCAATCCTCAGGGGATACCACCTTCACTCCTTAATCAGTGCGGTGCGGGGGGGGATGGGATACATTCCCAGGGTTGGAGGATGTCCCAGTGGGAAGGAGATCATGCCAGGCAGTGCTTTTGGAAATTGGGGTCCTGAGGGGACCCATCAGCTATGCCTGCTCCCATCCAGCCCCCTCCCCTGCAGGTCCAAGAAGCCCTCATCGGTGACACCAATCTACATGGAGCCCCCTGCCAAGGAGGAGGGGGCAGTGGCAGTGCCAGCAGTTGCAGCAGCAGAGCAGACGTGAGGCTGGCAGCTGGAAGCAAAGGGGACTGGGGGAGCACAGAGACCCCCACGGTGCAGAGACAGAGTTGGCAGCAGCTCTTGGAGGCTGGTGACTGGATACAGACTCCTGTTTTGGGCTGCAAAAGCAGATGTTGGGCTCCCTCCAGCCCCCTGTTGTGGTCTCCCTTTCCCTTGCACAGGACAGGGTCCTTCCCTGTAGATACGCCACCCCAATCCCAGGAACTTGGTTTTTTTAACACAGACACTCTACTAACGCTGCTCCTTTTGCCCCCTGGCTGGGCAAGGCTGGAGGAAGGAGATGTTCAACTGGAGCCTAGAGGGGGCCTCAAAAAACACCTCTGCTCTCCTTTTTGGCCCTGAAGTCCTGAGAAGGCAGCATGGTGCAAGTGCTGCAGCCTGCCAGCTGGGTGTTATTTATTAACTCTTGCCTGCTGGCTTTGTGCCCCATGGTGAACACAGTGCTGAAGAGGGGATATTCCAGCATCTCTCCTGTTACCTGCATGATGGATGCACCTTGAAGACTGTGTGCTGGGTTGGACATCTTCCTGCACACTGGCTTTGCTCGGTGGGCTGCAGGCACTGGTGCAGCCCAGCTCACAGAAAAGGGAATGCTGGAGAGGAGCTGGACTTGCTGCGGACACGGAGGGGACACCCCACACGCAGCACGAGGGCGGTCAGTTCCAGAAGCTGGAGGTGATTGTAGGTGGAAGTGGACCAGGCCATGTGCTCTGGCTCAGACTGTCCTCACCCACCTCCTCTGTGGGGAGCAGCCCTGCCCCTGGGTCGTGGGAGAGGGGGTGAAAGTGCCTTGCAGAGTGAGAAGGGAGCAGCCAGCAGGCATCATCCCCTGGCTGCAGGGGCTGGGTGGGCCATGGTCATCTGGAGCAAGATGCTGCACTATGGTCTTTGCCTGTGGTACTGTACCCTGTCTCTCCATCCTCCCTGCCCTGGTATCCCCTGCTTTTGCTGAAGGCAGAGGGAGTTTCCTCTGCTGAATTCCCACCCTTACTGTGGTAAGTTGCTGGCAGGGAAGCTGTGAGTTGGTCTGGGATGGGCAGCCTGGCCCTCCCACTGTGGTACAACCCTTGTGCAGAGGGAGGGGGTTCCGTGCCTTAGGAAGGATCCCAGGGCCCCCTCCCATCCCCAGCCAGTTGGTACTAATGTCCCTGCACCCCGGGGGGGCAGTCCTGGTCCCCTTGCTCAATACAGCTACTCCTCTTTCCCATGCAGCAAGAGATCCATTCTCTGCCTATCCCCTGGCCTTGGGCAGGGATGCAGTGCTCTGGCTTGCCTTTGGGAGAAGGAGTTGCTGCTCAGCCCTTTCCCTGAGGTAACAGGGGCTCTTCCCCTTCATTTTCTCACTGTGAACTGAGCATCGGGGTCTACACTACACTAACTTATTTATTTATTGCTCCTGGGAAGGGGCAGATAACAGGAAGCAGCATGGAGAGCTGGCAGCCCCCAGCCTGCACAGGTGCAGTCATGGGAGGTTTGTCCCCCTGGCTCCACCCTCTGTTCCCTGCTTTTCTCCCTTGCCTAGAATAGGAATGAAAACTTTTGAACCATGAAACTCCTCTTGGCCAGGATGATCCCAGTGTGGATGCAGCACAGCTCTAGCATGACTGCAGGGACTCTGACCCTCACAGTCCCTTGCATGCCTGCCCCAGCAGCAGGGATGGGGTGGGATGGATGCAGGAGGGAACAAGAGTGTGCAGATTAGCACCCTTGAGGCTGCAGTACTGGTCTGGGGCTCAGCCCTGCCCTCCCCAGTGCTGCCTTTCCGTGGGACTCTGCTCTGGCAGCCAGTGGGCAGGTGGCCCCTGTGCTAGCCCTCAGGGTAAAGCAGGTCTTTTACAAGGATGGAAAAGGGACTTGATTTCTTTCTGAGGAAAAGTAGCTTGCTCCCCATGCCCTGCTTTGGAAGAACTTCCAAATGGCTCTGCATTGCCCTTCCCTGGCACCTCTGTTCCCAAGGCTCAGTTTCTCTTCCCCTTGAAACTAAATGCATCCTCTTGCCCTTCTCAGGTAGGGCTCAGGCTTGGCTTCTTCCCAGCTCCTCTTGGGGCTGGGGAAGGTGGTCTTAGGGATAGGGAATGGCTAAACATGAGTTCCCCTCTCCCCTGCCAAACAGGGCTCTGTGGCTCCCTGCTCTCAGTGACAGCAGGACTCAGCCGGTGGGCTTTAGGCTCCCCCTTCTCCACACACCATGCCAGGCCCACAGGGTGCTGTTCTCCATCCCTCCCTGTGCCCCCAGCAAGGCTCAGGAGTGGCAGCCATGGCAGGGCTGGGTGTGTGGCATCACCAGGGTTTGATGCTTTCTGAATTGAATTATTTTTTCAAGAGTAAACATTGCAAAGCTGTTGAGCCTCGTGTGTTTCATAGCTGGCCCTGTGCAGGGTACAGGGCCGGGGTCCCTGGCTCTGGGGTCCTGCCTGGAAAGGACAGACCCCTGTCCTCTGGTGAGGGCTGCACAGGCCTGGCCGTGGGCTAACGGTGGCCCCAGGCCTGTGCCAGCAGAGGTCCTCTGTGTGGTGCCATGCAGTGCCAGCAGGGCTGGCACAGGTTTATGAGCTGTTTCCTCCTCAAGCTTTATCACTTTTATCTTCAGTTCAGCACCTGATGGAAACTGTGACGAACTGCCTGGTGACTCGTCCCCGTCTTCCTCCTGGCACCTCCAGCTGCTGTGTCCTGAGAACTACAGCCTTGTCACCCTCTTGAACTCTCCAGATGTCTGCCCCTATGGGGCAGGGAACCCTGGGGGGGCTGGGGATGCACCCATTTCTGGGGCAGAGAACACAGGACGGAAATAAAGTGGTAGTGGGAGAGTGTCAGCCACCAGCATGGACCAGCTGCATCCTGCACCCCCGACAGCCCCTCCCTAGGACCAAGCACGGCTTTCTGGCAGGGCAGCCCCTTAGCAGAAGTTTTTTACATAGTCCCAGGGGCTCTCACCTGCTGGCAGCCTCCACATCCACCTCCTGCCGAGCCAAGCCCTGCGGCACCGAAGCCTCTGCCAGGGCACCGCGGGCGAGAGTCTGAGTGCCCGGGGCAGAGCGCTGCAGAGCGGTGTGTGCTCAGGTCTGACACCCTCCGTGTGGTGGCCACCTCAGGGAGCCAGGATGTGCAAACTGAGCCTCCCCTCCTGAAACAGAGGGATGACAGTGGAAGCAAGTTGACCCCTTGAAGGGGAGAACCTCTGGAGGTTGATGGAGAGCCTCGGCTCATCGCCCCCAGGTGCTGGTGATGCCAGGGTTCATTACCCAAGTCCCCGGGGAGCTTGTTAGAGGAGCCGGGTCACTCATCATCCTGCCCTTTTGCGGGGGTCTCGCTCACTTCCTGGTGCATCCTGCTGGTGCTGGGGCATTCCCGGCTGCCCCAGGAGCTGGCCGGGCAACTGTCCCCTCACCTGCCCGCCCTGAAGTCCCACCCAGTGGCTGGCACAGCTCAGCCCATGCGGCAGCAGCTGCAGCACGTGCTGCCCGAGCTGCAGTTTTCACCCAGCCCCTGCAGCCCCCCCAGCCCGGCCTCCCTGGCTTTGTGCAGCCCTACAAAGGAGAACCTGTCCGGGCTGCTCCACCTCCCAGGAGCTGGCTGATAATTAAACAAAAGCAAAATAGTGTTGGCATGAAACTTGACCTTTCCAGAGCTTGTGGGGGGTGGGGAATTTTGCATAGTTTCCGGTGGTGTTTATTTTTATGCATCATAGTTTTTTGTTGGAGATCTCTGTTTCAAGGAAGCAGGAAGTCCCTGTGCTCCAATGACGGGCTGGTATGTGGGAGACGAGGTGCAGGCTGACCCTTCCCATGGCACATGGGTTCCTCTGTGCCCCACAGATGAAGGGAAGCACCTTCCAGCTAGAGTCCTCTGGGATAACACACCAGTCCTCTTGAATGGACAGATCTCATCGTTAGAAGGATGCTCTGTGCTGGCCCCATCTCCTTTCCCTGCGTGGGAGGGAGTCAGTGGTGCTGTGCTCAGCCACTTGCATCCCAGCCCAGGGAACTGATCCTAAATTTTCAGCACCCTCTGCCTCTGGCTGCGTGCCCAACGTCTCTGGAGGGAGGCTTTGCCCTCCTGCCTTCACTCACCCTGTATCCCCGGTGGAAAAGAAGAACCCCCACTANCATAAAAAGTCATAAATGCCAAAAGCATTTATGGATAAAAAGTCATAAATGCCAAGGTGCCCAAACTGCTTTGCTTGGCTTCTCCCCTTGTTCCCATCTTTGAAGGGGGTCCTTTCCCTGCACCAGCCCATTCCTGTCCCTGTTCCCTGCTGTGCCTACAGACACAGGGCTGCCACCTCCTGTGCCCACATTTAAGGTAGGTGGCAAATTAATCTTCAACTGGGTATCCAGGATTGCTGTGATGGTTATTGTGCCGTCCCTGCCCAGTGCAGCATTAATGATTAACATGCCAGGTCCAATGTCGGCTCCTGCCTGCTGTCTTTTGAATAGCCCTTGCATCGCCTCCTCTCGTATCCCAACAAAATAATTAGGGCAGGGAGCTGCCTAGGAAGCACTGTTGGGGTTAGGTTGGCACTCAGGGTGGTTTATCTCTGAGGAAGAGGAGAAGGGAGTCAAGCAGGCAGTCTATGCCAGGGAAAGTGCATTGCCTCACTTCTTCCCCTGGACCAGCCTGCACCCTTCAAGGATATCCTCTTCTCCCCAGTCTGGGAACATCCTGTCCCAGCTTTTACAGCAGGCAGGGGAAATTCCCCACAGCAGGCACTCCCTGGGCAGCTGATGCTGGATGAGTTTGCTTTTGTTTCTTATTACCCCCTTTATCAGCACAATCCCAAAGAGGTGTAGCTCCTCCTTCTTTTCATGTACCTGTTCCCATCGATGCTAATTCCCAGGAAGGAGGGGGCGGCTCCTTTCCTAAATTACCGATCACTTCCCACTCCCTGCCAGCACAGGTGCCTGCACCACACAGGGTTTCGCCTGCTGTGCCCTGGGGCGAGTGATGCCGGTGGAGAGTGCACCTCACAAATCTCCAGGAATTTTGGTCTCTGTGCGGCTCCCATCATGGCACTGGCTGCTTGCCCAACATCCCTGGAGGGAGACTTTGCCTTCCTGCCTTCCCTCACCCTGTATCCCAGGTGGAAAAGAAGAGCCCCCACTTNACAGGGAGGCTGTGCCAGTCCAGTTTACCCCCCACTGCTCTGATTTTGGCTGCCAGAGCAGCCAAGAGCCGCGGAGGGCAATTGGGAGGAATCGCATCCGCGAGGAGAAACTGGTCCTTCAAGTTTTCCCAGCAGGTGGAGGGGAGGGACCAAGCCGGTGGTTGCAGGGTTATTTACAAAACTCAGTGCCACAGAAACAGCCTGTTCTGAGCCATGGAAACCCCATGGCTAGGAGGAGTTGCAAAGGTGGAAGCCAGCAGTTTCACCCCTGAGCCTGCTCCACCCCACAGGGGTGATGGTGAGAGGGTGTGTGCCAGGAGCCAGCTCTGCAAGGCATCCCAAAAACAGGGGGCAGAAGAGGACATGGCCAGGTGTGCCCAGCTCTGTGCCAGCTGGTTCCTGGGCACCATAACACCTCCAGGAAGGGCTTCCTGGCAGCTCCTGCATCCTTGGAGAGGGATAAGAGGTATAAAAGCCCTGACGCCACCCATGAGGTGACGCCAGTTTATGGTAGAACTGGGACCTATTTATTCACAAGGCTATTTTCTGGCAGCTTCCCCCTACACCTTGCCATGGGGGAGGGCCAAACGCCATGTCCTCAGGGCTAAGTAACCCAGTGTGGGGAGTGGGTGCCCATGCCTGTCTCACTGTTCCCTGCCTGCCCCTGCCCGTGTGACAGGTACTGGATGGCACCAGGGAGATGCCAGACCACAGCAGCGCCTCGGTGCAGCCTCGTACCCGGGCAGGAGCCGATAAGGGGGTGCCACAGCAGGCACAGAGCGAGGCAGTGCTGGGGAGGCTGTTTGCACACTGGCCTCCTGCCACCACCCCTGTCCTTCACCGCCCCTGCCCCACAGCCCTCGTGCTCTGCCCCACCACCATGGCAAAAACAGGGTGAAGGAGCCCTTGGGAGCACCCACCCCAGCTGTGCTTTTTGCAATGGAGAAACTGAGGCAGAGCGAGTGTATCCTCAAGAGCAGAGAGGGAGTAGCAGGGGGCAAAGAGGGTGTCTGGAAACCCCCCAAGCCCACCCATACCTCCCACCTCCCCACACACAGAGGGGATCAGATGCAGGCAGTGCAGGACAGTGCTGGGGTGGGGATGTTCAGAGATGGGGGTGGCAGGATCCATCCCTCTCCACCACCCCATTCCAGGTTCCTGCAGCTGCTGGAACCCCCAGCCAGCCCTGCCTTTCAAGCCAAGCTGCTGCTCAGTCCCTGGCTGGGTGTTGTGAGCAAGCAGTGGCTGTTGCAGAGGGCAGGGGATGTAAGGGTGGTGCCCCCCCACACCCTGTCTGTTGTGCAAACACGGGGCTGCCCTGTTTCCAAGCACCTGAACAGGTGAGGAGCCACAAGCAAGGAGGGCAGGGAGGCTGTGGGCAGGGCTGTGCTGCCTGCAAGGACATGGAAGGGAAGAGGGGAGTGAGGCAGCCCCCAGCCCTGCACCTGCCCACCGGCAGAGGGTATTTATTAAAGGCAGCACCAAGATCAACTCTAGAAAATAATTTGTATCCAAGATGAAAAATTTATTTGCATTTCTTTACAGCATGGAGAGGGGCTCAGGCACAAAATGGCACGGGGCATGGGGCAGCCTCAGCCCCTGCAGAGCCAGGGACCACCAGGGCTGTTTCCATGCCAGGGAAAGGGCAGAGACCAGCCAGCACCCAGCCAGCCCCTCTTTCAGGGGACCACATGGCAACAAGGCCAGGGCTGGCAGAAAATGGGTGCAGGAGTAGATACATCCCCAGTGAGGGTGTAGTTACCACCTCAAAGTGATGCAGGGGGACACAGTGGGGACAGTGTGAGAGCAGTACAGCACCCACCTGCAGGGGTTTATCAAGGCATCACTGTGCCATTGCCAAATCAGCAGCCCTGAACAGCCCCCTGTGCTGCTTTATCGCCTGCTGGCATCAGCCAAACAGACCAAGCAGCTTCCCCAACACCCCCCCCCCAATCAAAAAACACCCCAAATCTCTATGTACAGGTTCCATATGCCATATCAGTACAAAAATATACACGAACTCTACAGATCCCAGCTCAGTAGATCAAAATACAGCTACAAATCACAGTGCACAGGAGAGCATCAGACCCAGGGAGGGATGGGGTCCCCCTGAGAGCATGGCACGCCACAGGTGCACCCCAGCATGGGGGGGTGGCAGTCATCCTCCTGCCTCAGGGGGTCACTTCTCATCCAGCCGACAGTACAGGTACATGGAAACTGCCATGGCAGCAATCTGGGGGTGCCAAGGTGCAAATCAGCCTTAAATGTGCAGCCTCCCTCCCCTTCCCGACATGGGTCTGGGTCACAGCACACCGGCGGGAGGGCTGGATGTGCCCAGGGAAGAAGGCTCAGTAGCCTGGAGCTGCAGGTGGTCCCTGGAGCTGCACCAGCCCCCTGGGCCCCCCAGGCTGGTCCAGCCCCCCCTCCAGGCACGAGGAGGAGGCAGCACAGCAGTGCCCAGGCACTCACCTCCAAGGCAGCGATGCCGGCTGCCACGCCGCCCGCCACCCCTGCGTTGGTCCTGATTTCTTCCAAGATCTGATGGAAACAGCCCTGCACGAGGCAACCACACAGGTGAGGGTGGCAAGAGGTGGCGATACCCCAACTTCCAGGGCACAGCATCCCCCAGAAAGGGAGGTACTGCTTCTCCAACCCAGAGCACACAGCCACGGAGAAGGTCTGAAGCTTCAGGGGCAACTCAGCCACTTCTCAGACCAAATATTGGATGGGGAGCAAGGAAAGAAAGGGAAGAAGAAGGAAAATCA
>VXBC01008916.1:795759-835538 GCA_013399945.1 Ploceus nigricollis | reverse complement strand
GGATAGGGAAAAAGAAAGAGGAAAGGGAAAGCTTGTTATTTACAAGAATGGGAAGCTGTTTGCCGGACTCAGGGGCATGAGCACGGGGGGCGGGAAGGGAAAACCATTTCCCCATAGCTGCTTCTAAATCCTCGGCTGGGATAGGATGGCACAAGGCGCGAGGCGGGGGGNTTCAGAGCGCCCCAAGAGCGTCGCTAGAGCCAAACCTCACTCCGCGCTCCCCAGCCCCCGTGGGCAGGGCGGGAGCGCGGTGTTCTCGGCCCCTCCTGCCTCCCCCGTGTCGGGAAGGAGGAGGGGGGCTCAGCACTAACCCCTCTCTCCCGGCTGTGTCCCAGGGCCCGACAGCGAGGTGCTCTACAGGCCCGGCCCCGGCGCGCTGGGGGATGCTGAGCTGAAACAGGCCCTTCTGGCTGGTGAGTCCCAGAGCCGCGTTCCCGGGAGGGAAGGGGGCTGTGGAGGCGATGCTGCCCTGGCAGGGAGGGGTGACGGCACCAACACCACCAGAGCCCTAATCCCAGCTCTGCGAGGCCCTGCCTGCATGCGCACCCCCCTCTTCTCCCCGTGTGATGCAGCTAAAAGTGATGCAGGTGCAGGGCAGGGGCGCTTCAGGAGAATATTTTTTGGGGGGTGGGGGGGAGAGAAAAATACTTGGGTTTTTTAATCTCTAGGGTTTGTACCTGAGAAGCAGGGCAGGGGAAAAGCGTCTTGCGGATAGGGAAAAAGAAAGAGGNCACACGGCGCGAGGCGGGGGGGGACGCGATGGATCCAGCGTGCCGCTCAAATCTGGGTTTTTAGGGGGGGCAGGGGGTGCATCGAGCATCCCCATCCTCCGGCCGCGGTGCCCAGAGGGCGGCACTGTGACACCAGGCACGGGCGGCCCCACAGAGCCCCGGGCTGGCCCCGCATCCCACCGCATCCCGGGCGCTGCCGGCCGGGGGGCGGCGGGAGCCGGGCGGTGTTGCTGGGGAGAAGGGCTGTGATGAAATCGCTATATTAAGCACCATGACCTCATCGCTTCCCGCGCACCGGGAGCCGAGTCCCGCCGGGCGGGAAGGAGGGATGCAGGAGAGGAGAGCTCCCAGGGATGCTCCTTCCCCACTGCCTGAAGAGGACTGCGCTCCCCGCGGAGGTGATGGGGGCTGGGGGCACCCCACCACCCCACTCTTCTCCTCAGCTGTGGGCTGAGGAAGCCCGGAGCAGTGGGTGATCTTCTTCACAGCCTTGTACCCCGGGCCAGATTTACTGGCTGAGCTCTGGGGGAGGTGAAGGCATCCAAGAGCAATCCCCTGGACTGCCCTGGGCACTGGTGCCTCGGCTGGGCATGGGCAGCAATACCAGCATGAGAAGGACGTTTTGTTTTCCAAGCACGCCGGAGTTATGGGTCCTCCGTTCTTCCCATGCAGCTGGTGCAGCATCCCAGGCAGGTCCAGGGCTCCCCACAGAGCAGCACCACTGCAGTTACTGCCAAAATCCTGCTCAGGCTTAGGAGATCCTCCCAGCCCAGGGCAAACCCCACTGGCTTGGCAAGAGCTTTGGGCACTTGTTGGGTCTGTCCAGGTCTGTCCATCTCCCATGGCAGGGCCCATCACCAGTCAGAGAAATGCCATTGTGGTATTCAAAACATCTCAAAGCCCTTAAAAATCACCAGCAGCCCTGGGAGACTTGATAATCCCAAGCCCACATCTCCCGTGGGACCGAAATCTTTAATTGGGCATGGCAGGGGCTGCCCCTTTGTGCTCAGCAACGCTGAGCTGGGCAAAGTCAGAGCTCGCCAGAGCTGGAGGGGGTAGGACAAGTCTCACACTTATTAGCTCTCAGCTGAAGGGGCTGATGCTCAGCCAGGCCAGAGGGATGCTCTGCAACAGGATGGGAATGATGTTCCTGCTGGAGTCAAGCATTCTGGCAGAGGCCAAGCTTGGCAGCCTGCTCCTATTGCAACCTCCTGCAGAGCACAGACCTAGCGGTGCTTCCCCAGGACCCTGCTGGAGCCCACACTGGGCTGGGGAGGGCTGGAGAGCATCTCTGCTTTGTCTCCCATACAAACCCTCTCATTGCATTCGGTGGAATAAAACAGCCCTGCCAGAATATTGGAGTTTGCTTGCCCCGTGTGTGAGAAGACAGTCACATTTCTCTTCCTCCCATGCTTGTGGTTTGCCCCTCCAGTGTCCCATCTCTGCCAGCAGCCTGCCTGCAAAGGACAAGCTTCATCTTGGGGAATGGGGAGAAATCAGAGCCAGGCTCGGTGGCCCTGGCACCAAACCACATCTTGGCTGGGGGGAAAACCGGGTACCCACCGGGGGTTTCAGCTTCCCTGTGAATACCCAAATCCCACTGGTGTTTGGCAGTGGTGGCAGGAAAACTGTTAGAGAGTGCAAGGAAAGAGGAGCAAGGGCTGGAAAAGTTCAGATGTTGGTTTTCTAACCCCTATATGTCAATGTGTTGGAGAACTCAGCATGTTTTCTGCACTGAAACAGCATCTGAACTTCCAGTGGGAAGAAAGAAGAGGACCTTGGGACACAAGGAGCTGTGCAAGTCAGCTGCTGGCTGTCCCTAGGGGCCCGTGGGCACTGTGTTCCCGGGGCTGGCAGCGCAGGCACCAGTCTGAGTTGTGCTGATTGAACCCTTTCCCCATCCCTGGCCCTTTCAGAGCCCTTACTGTGGGGGATCTCACCTGTTAGCAGTCCCTGAGCTGAACATCAGCCAGGTTTGGGATGAAGGTTTCCCATCCAATGGCAGCATTGGACAGAGTGGCTCCTCATGGCTCTATAGTCTGAGCTGAGCCTGTTCCCATCCTGGCACTGGTGACATTTTGCAGGTCAGTGGCATCTGACTGCTGTCTAGAGCCTGTGCACCAAAATCTGGTATTTCCATGACAGATGGTGCAAGAGAGGCGAGGGGGGCATGCAGCATCACTGAACAGGAGCATCAGAGTCACATAGTGGCACCAAAAAGGGACTTAAAGAAAAGCTGCAGCTTCACGGGGGGCTGGGGGGAGCTCACCAAAGGGTGGAAGGTGATCAGCCAGCCAGGAGCCCTGCTGCAGTGTCAGGGAAAGAGTACGGGCTGAAAAAGAGGAATAAAGCAGAGTTTCACCCTGCTGCCCCCGACACTCCCTGTGGTGCTGGGATGGGAGCTGCTTCACGCCCTGGGGTATTTCTGTGGTGGGGGTCACACACTGACCCCAGGACTTTCCAGCTTGCAGCACTCCTGCTGTCCCCTGTGTGCAGCTCAGGGGCTGTTTGGAGCACGAGGGAAGGGGCAAATCACCAGCTAAGTCCACAGTGCCTGGGGACATGAGGTGTATGAGCCCCTTCAGTGCCCAGACGTGATGTCTTCTCCCCCCAGGCTTGCTCAGGGTCCTGTCCATGCTCCTCTCTGCCTGGGACGTGGCAGGCAGCCTTCTCACGGCTGCTGCTGGAAACTTAGGACATTCTGTGCGTGATAGCAGCAGAGCTGTGGGTGGGCTGGTGGGTGCTGGAGCCCTTCAGACCTGAGGGACCCAAGCTGGGGGACGTTTGACTTGGGAATGACTGCAAAGTCCTGTGTGTAATGTCCGGGCAGTGCTTTGCCACCGCTGAGTAGGGAAGGTCTGCGTCCTTATCCCTCCTCCCTGGTGGGGGACAGTGCACAGAGACCTCACCCCTGAGGTCCAGGGGTGCTCCCTACGGCTCAGGTGGGACCGAACCCTTCTGGGATGGCTGCGAAGCACTGAAACCTCCCCCGCGCTTTGGATAACCCCTGCTCTGATCGGGGCTCTGGAGTCCAGCTGCAGACGTAAACACCGAGACCCTTCCCCAGAGACAAGCGCAGCAATGGGAAGAGGCTCCGCTGTTGTCAGGGCCAGGCAGGAGCCGCTGCGGCTCGGCTGCCGGGAGAAGGCGGCGGCAGAGCGCGGCGGATTGGAGCCGGTGTCTCCGGGCGTGCCGGGCTGCGCTGCCATCCTGCGTGCGCGCTTTGATCGCGGCCCGCGCGGGGAGCAGTCTGCCTGGAGACACGCTCACGTGCCCGGGAATTAGGTCAGGTCTCGGTGGGGATTAGCGAGACACGGAGGGTCCCGGGGCTTCGCTGGGGCTGCCAGGAGCTGCTGCTAGGCAGAAAGGGTCGGGGAGTGAGGAGCGGCTTGGGGGGCCTCACGCCGCTCCCCCCATCACCACGGTGTGGATGCACAGGGAGGGAGCGCATCCCCATCTTCATCCCTGGGATGCCACAGGGGATCGGAGGCCCCCAAGGGCTCTGGTTTCCCCTGGCCAAGCTCATTCCACCAGGATGACTTTCCTCCCGAGCGAGCGTGAGGCGCCCCGGTGCCTGCGGCACTGCTTTTTATTTATACCTGCAGTGGAAATAAACCCCGTGTCGTCAGAGCCTGGCGAGAGGCATGAGCTCATCTCTTATATTTGGTGGTGATGAAAGAAGGGTAAATAAACGGCAGCAGCAGAGATATCCCTGCCAGACCCATCAGGGAGAACTAGGGGTGGGTTTTTGCCATCCCCTCCCATAGTTGCTGGGAAAACTGAGGAAGGGGATTGCCTTAGGGAAGGTGAGGTGGGGGATGGCAGTCTCAGTGGGCACCTTCAAAGGGGATCCCAGCACCCCTACCCTGGCTGAGTGCAAGCCAAGGGTACGGTGGGGTGAAACCCAGCTGGGAGAGTGTTTGGAGCTGGCAGGAGCTCCTGTGCATGGGCAGGGGGTGTCCTGGCAGCTGCCAAGTCCCCAGCACAAGGTACCAGCAGGCTGGCTGGGAGATGTTACAATGATGCTGAGTCAAAGCTGGGAAATATTCCCTGATCTGGTGCACAGTTTCCCAGTAAACCCTCACTGTGGGATGCCCAGGAGCTCGAGTGCCTGGTCAGCATCTGCGCGGATGGGAACATACAGCCCCCACAGCTGGACAGCAAGGACATCTCTCTAGCACCCACTGACAACTAAAACTAAAAGGCCTGGAAGGGGTAGGGAAACTCCCAGGTCGTATTTCAGTCAGCCCCCCAGGGTGGTTTGGGTGCCCCTCTGTCACAGGGACCACACACCTGAGAGCATCTCACTGCAGCAGCGCTCGGTGGCCAAGGTCCAGCTCAGCCTGCTGGATTCCCTGCTGGGAGAGGGGTCCTGGCTGCTGGGCAGGGTCTGCACCCTGTCACCCACGAGCTGCGCAGGGCTGAGGGAGCAGCCCTCACCTGTGGCACATGCAGGGGACAGCTGGTTACCACGACTCACTCAAGCCCCTCCTTCAAAACAACCCCCACCTCCCCCACAGCCGCTCGTGGCTAAACATCCTCTGCGTTTACCGAAACTCGGGGCTTACTCACGCCTCCCCGGCCGGCTGCAGCTGCGGGAGAGGTCCTGGAGTTTCCTGCCCAGCCTGACTCAGCCCAACGCTCCAGCACCTTTCTGCCTCCGTTGGGATGTGGGGTCTGGAATCCCAGTAGGAGTAGGCTGGGAGTCCTTCCCTCTGGGCCAGTGGTCATCCCACGCACCCTGTCCCCAGTCCAAAATTTATTGCTGCTTTTCACCCCTCCGTGGGCAAGGCATGCTCGCTGCTGGTCCCCAGATGCTTGCTCTGCCAGCAGGTCAGCAAGCAGGTTCTGTGTTGGAGGGGGTTGGTATAGGGTCGAGGTTGGGGTTTTGGGGTGTTTTCCTTCTATTTATGGCAGGCAGATGGAATCCCTCTGTCATTCCTCCATCATTCCCCTGCGGAAAGGATGGGAACATCTGGAGAGCAGCAGGAGAGCATTGACTCATCCTGCAGCTTCATTAACTTCTTATAGCTGGTTATCATTTCCCTCAGATAAGAAGAGAGCAGCATCCGTGGGGTCAGGCCGGTGGTAATTGTCTGGGAAGGCTCCGGGGTTAACCCTTCCCCAGCTGCCGGCTGAGCCTCCCCGAGCTGCCGGGGCACAGCCGGTGCTGGGGAACAGCTCGGAGCATCCCTCCTTGTGCTCTCAGCCTGATGGGGAGCCCAGCTCACCGGGACAGCTCCTAAGGCGGGAGGAGAACTCCTCCTGGGGCAGGAGGATGCCACTGCATTTCCAGGAGGATGGGGACAATGGGCTAATGGCTACTTCTAGTCGACGTGCCACGGAGAATGGTGCCGTCAGCAATCAGTCTCTGTCAGCGCGGTGTGAATCCCCCTGGTCTCCCCATCACGCCTCTCTCTGGGTGTAAAGATGTTTTTGAATCTCACTTTGAAACCGGCTGAGCCTTCCCTTTGAACACCCCCCCAGGCTCATGCCTAACGAGGCAAACAAGCTAATTAGGCCACGGTGGAGCCCGGGGCTGATCGCCTGGGGCCAGCGCCCGGCAGCGGCCCCTTCCCTGCGCAGGAACAGCTTGTGGCTGCTCTCCTCAATCCCTGCCAGCATCCTGAAGGCAAGTGACAGGTCCCTGCAGAAACCCTCGTGGCGGGTGGGAAGGGCTTTGGGGTTTGCTCGGTGCATTCCACTGACGGGAAAAGCTCTCTGCAGTGCAATGAGACCCCCCAGCAGCATCCCTGGGTTTTAGCCATGCACTGTGAGTATTCAGCCAAAAGCAGGTGTTGGAGCATCTTGTGGGATCCCTGACCCCACTTCCTCCACCTGCCCAGCTCAAGACAACCTGCCAGCTCACGGGGCAAGTGCTACCAAAAATGAGGAACTGACTATCATGCCCCCACAAAGCCTGGCAGAAATAACCCTTCTGGCCAGTCAGGAAGGTCCAGAAGTGCGGCTGGGAGATGGGAGCATGAACACAGACCAGAATGGGGCCAGGGTGCAGCTGGCACAGCCCTGCCCACCTCGAGGATGCCAAGGGCAGAATGGTCCATGGGACGATGCTGTGAGTTCCTGGGGTGCCAGAAGGGCAGCACCCCATTTGCCCTGGGTCACATCTGGCCACGCTGGATGGCTGCCTACCCCAGCATGGTGGCATCTGTCCCGGCTGTCCCCACGCTGCCCCGGGGCACAGCTCCCAGCCGGCCGGGTGCTTGCTCCCCTTCGGGCATTGGCCAATCTGTTTTCTCTCCGTCTGGGAGCCAAATGGAAGGCGCTGGCCATAAGGGACCCACTGCAGCTTGGTGTTCCCACGCAGGCAGGCAGGCTCCCAGCTCCCTGGTGCACAGCAGGAGCACTCCAACGAGAAGAGATCAAGGTCAAGGTGCTCAAAAACAGCTTTTCCCAGCTGTTCCCCATCCCAGCCCTGCTGAATGTGTGCCTCTAAAGCCTTGCCCTAAGAAAGAGCGTTTCTCCCCTCTTTTGGGTTTATTGCCCCAGAAGGAAGCACAGGTGGAGTATTTGGAGGCTCACAACATTTTCTGCTGGAAGATGCTGTGCTGGGAGATGGAGCATCTCCCAAAATGGCTCCAATTTCAGTGAAGCTGCATGAGGGGGTAAAGACCGAGTGAGCAGAGAGGAAGGGGCTCAGAGCAGGGCAAGCCCACCGTCTTCTCTGTCATTCCAGGCCATTTAGGGCCCGACACAGCATCTTTAAGAAGATGACAAATTTGATTTTATTTTTTTAAATTAACCATTTCAAACCATCTCAAATATGTTCATCTTTTTTATTATTCCCAACCTCCCATACCCCTCACCCTCCAAATTCTCCAAGAAGAAGAATTTCAAAACATTACATTTGGGTCCAGTTTGAACCAAAGCCAGATTTTGAAACTTTCAGATCTTTGCAAAAGGCACCATCACCCTCCAGACAGCCACCACCCAGCCCAGCCAGGATGGGAGACCTCCAAGACAAACACATGAGGCAATACCAAAGGATGCTGAAAGGCTTCTTCCCCCTGGACCATGGTGAAGCAATATCCCTGTGCTGGCCTGGCCATGGGGCTCAGACAGACACATCCCACCCTCTGACTTTTGACAGGCCATGGGACATTTCTGTTCCCAGCACTGCCTCTGTCCTGAGCCCAGGACCCCTGAGTCCCTGAGCCCAGACTGTGTGGCCTCCTGTGTGCTTTCCCCCATTCCTGGAGCATCCTTCACCACCCTGAAAGGGCAGCCACCTTTCAGGGCTGGGAGAAGTGATGCCAATTGGGGCACATTCACAGCATTTTGGGATTACTGGGGGTCACATGGGCCTTTAGCAACTTGAATTGCCTGGGAACCATAACCCCATTCCATGGATGCATTCTCCAAGCAGCTCCTGCTGGGCTGGGGTTGGCACATGGCACTTGGCCCTGAAAACTGGAAGGTTCCTGGGGCAGTTGCTCAGTTCTTCCCATGGGTCCTATCCTGCAGTGGGACCCCAGTGGAATGGTGAGGCTCCCTGTCCCATGCACTGGATGTACAGTTTACTCAGAGCAGAGATGCTGCCTCATGCTCTCCTTGGGCACGTGGAATTCGGGGTCAGTGGAAATTGGGACAGGATTATTTGCTGGGGGAGTGGTGGCTGTGAAGTCATGCACTGCCCCACTGGGGAGATGGGGGCACGGGCACAGAAATCAGCCCCCATGTCTGCAGGAAGGCCCACAGGGATGGAAGAGCTCCGAGCTCTGTGCCAGAGGGGAAGAACCATAGGTTCAGGGTTCCCTGTGTCTCTCTGCCTCCAGATGCCTCAGCTGTGGACATGGACCTGTACGAGGCCCAGACACTGGCAGATGCCCTGAAGTGGTACCTCCAGGAGCTCCCCACACCCCTCATCCCTCCAGCTCTCTACAGTGACTTGGTCCACATGGCCCAAGGTAAGCACACATGGGCTCCCCCCACACCTGGCACCTCTGTGGGGCTGGAGAAACTTTGGGAAGCCCCTACAAAGGCTTCCCAGCATCTCCAGGGTGGCTCTGACCCCATCCCCTGCCCAATGCTGCGCTAAGGGCAGATTCTAAGAAGGGCCATTGGGAACATCGCCTGTGCCGGGGCAGCATGGCAGCATTTGGGAGATGCTCTGGGAAGGAAAGGAGATCCAGGGGGCTGCTTTGCCCCCACCACAGCGTGGTCTTCTCCCTCTGCAGTGCCTGGAGGAGGAGGTGCTGCCTGCCAGGACAGGCAGCTGGCAAAGCTGGGTGATGCTGGCCCCAGAAGAAAGCGTTATTATAATATTTTGGCTCTGCTGCCTGGGAATTTTTTCCTGTAATCTCATTAACTCCTGGCTTTATATGGGCACAAAAAATTCTCAGCTTTTTCAGCTTAGTGCCATTAGGAAGTGCCTTTAGATCCCTGCAAGCTTTTGAGGCTCTGTGCAAATGTATGAGACCATCAAGGTTTTGGTTTTGTTTGATTTCTTTTTAAATAAACAGAGCAGGGCTCATACCCAGGTCAGCAGAGCCCATGGTCCATCTCAACAGTGAGGCTGGACCAAAACCCATTTTGAGTGAGTCCTCATAGAGCTGCTCAACCCCTCCCAGCCTGAGGGCCTGTGGGCATCACCAGGCACACAGGAAACCCTTGCCCACTGTGTTTGACAGGACCTGAACCTCTTGCTGCTCGTGAAACCAGGATTTCTTCCCCTTCCACAGCAGCTCTCATCTCGCTGCCAGTTGCTGCAGTACCCTCCATCCCTGAGCATCACCTCCCCATCCTAAGCCAGATTAGTGCTTGGGCAGATCATATCCTTGGCTGCCTTAAGAGGCACTAAAAGATCACCTGTGCCCGGACCCGTGTGGCCTTTTCCTACCATGTCCTGAGAGGAAAAGGCCACGGGCTCTTTGTGGCCTCCAGCGAGGCAGAAGGGACGCACAGAGAAGGTGAGGGATAATTCACCCCATCCCCCCTGCCCTGCGCTGAGACACAGAGCCAGAAGAAATACCCCTGGGGCTGGTGGCACAGAGAAGCTGCCTTCCCCTCACCCGTCAGAGGAGAAATCAAAGGCTGCCTCCCTTCCAAGGATAAAAACGCAATTAGGAAGCAATTAGCTGGGTTGCCTCGTTAAGCAACTTCAAAGGGAAAGCGCCTTTCCCTGCAGCCTGTGCTGCAGCGGGCTCTGCTCCTGGCACAACAGGGGCAGGAGGAGGAGGGGGCAGAACAGTGGAGAAACCAATGGGAAGAGGATTTCTCTGGGGCTTAAAAGAAAAAATTAAAATATAAGTCTTTGAGGAGACGGTGCTGGGTTTTGGCAGCCTGCCCTGCAAGGCTCCTCTGCCCTGCTTGAGGCTGAGAGCTGGGAAAGCAGCAAGATGACCACCTTCAAAAGGAAGGGAAAAACATCCTCAAGTTCCCCCTTTGGCTGTGAGCCTTCTCCTGCAGGATCCTCTAGGTGCAAAAAGGTGCAAAAAAAAGCAGGAATTGCGGCAGGGAGGCCCTGGAGCAAAGCTAAACATCCCTCAGGAGCAGTTTGCTGGATACAAGGGCTCACCAACACCCCATCACCAGCACGGCTGGGTTGCAGACCCGCTTTGGAGGGGATCCCAGACCCCTGCCCTTCCAGCTCTGGTGCACCCTGGCTCCAAGGATGAATGTCGGGAGCTGGCTGGGCATTGGCCAAACCCCAGTCCTGGTGCAAAGAGCCGCGGGCAGCTGAGTCAGCCCCCGGCCGAGCCGGGCTTTGAAGGCGGCTGAGAGCAGCCCAGCCCTGGGGACTTCCCTGTCCCCAGCAGATAAAAGGGCTGGGACAAGGCAGGAATGGAGGATGGCTGGAGAGTGGCTGTTTCCTGTGCCTGGGGCAGCATCGCAGTCCCAGGGCGCTGAGCTCACAGCTCATAAGACCAAGGGAGCCCCGGCCAAAGCTGCCAGAGGGCACCAGGGACACGGTGGGAACTCGTGGGCTGTGGGCTGCTCAGGGCACCCGTGACAGTGGTTTTGGCAGCACCTCTGTGATGTGCAATGCCACTAAGTGCCTGATTTTATCCGTATGGACAATTCCAGTATCACTGGAAGCAGCTGCACCCCAGTCAGCTCTCCCTGTGCTGTGGTTCATGGGAGTGAGACCATGATGCAGGGGGCTGCAGGAACCTCACTGCAGCCCTACCTGCAGCCCAAGTGCACATTAGTTTTTCTTCCTAAAAACCCTTTTCCCTCCCAGCTTGCTGTTTCTGCAGGGGAGGGCTGAGCCTTTAAATTCATCAGATCTTCAAGCTGGTGCCCATTTTCCCACCTCTGCTTTGTTCTGCCTTTACTATGGCTTTGCTGTGCACCGTGGAATGTTCTCCATTCGAGCAGCAGTGAGGGATTTTGAGGTGCAGCCCCTACCAGTGAGCAGCTCAGCCCTCTGAGCTCCCTCCCTGGATGTGCTGACAAGGGGAATGTGCTAAAGGCACCTGACAGCCTGATCTGGGGTGGTGTGAGTGGGTAAATGGGGCAGGCAAACCCCAGAAAGAAGTGGCCAAGACCCTGAAGAAATCATCTCTGCAGACCCTGGGATATCCACGAGTCCCATGGCCTGTCTGGGAAGGGATGGCCTGTAAAGAAATAGTGGTGGGAGAGGTTAAGGTCAGGGTTTTTTGGGTCTCTAAGGGGAGTAGAGAACTACCACAGCTCATGCTGTGTGTGCTGGTAGGTGCTGGGCTCCCATGAGAGGCGTAGGAATGCTCCTGACCTCCCAAACTGACCATTTTTTTCCTATGTCCCCTCTGCTACAGAGACCCCAGGCCTGGAGGAGTGTGGCCAGCGAGCCAGAGCCCTGCTGGCCCCCCCAGCCCTGCCACAGCCACAGGCACTGCTCCTGCGCCAGCTCGCCCGCCACTTCTGTCACCTCTGCCAGGGCAGCCACCGCAGCCGCCTCTCGCCCCGGCTCCTCGGGGAGCTCTTCGGGGAGCTGCTGCTGCGCCCTGTGGCAGCCAGGTGAGGTCCCCTGCCATGCATGGGACAGAGTGGGTGAGAGGAGGGTGCCCATGGACAGGCTGCTCCCAACCAAGCTGGTTTTGCTGTATGACAGCCCACCAGTGCCCCAGGCACCGGGTTCTCCGAAGGGGGAGGCCAGATCTGGAAGCTGCCATTCCAGCTGTGGTGCTCAGACATCACACCCGTTCCCAAAGTGAGCAGGCACGATGCACACACGAGACTGGGATTCACAGCATTGCCTCAGTCCCACAGCAGATCCATTGGGGTAGCTGGCTGCTGTTCTACGGGCTGGGGGTCTCCAGGGAAGCGTCTGGACCACCAGGAACTGCTGATGTCCTCACAAACCTCTCCTTCTCCTCTCAGCACCGAGGCAGGCCCTGAGCTCCGTGCAAGGATCCTTGAGTCCTTCATCATGGCCAGTGAGGTGGCAGAGCTGCCAACAGCTCCTGGTAAGAGACGTCTGGCTGGTGGCGGAGGGGGGACAGCGGGTGTGGCATTCAGAGAAGTGACAGCAGCAAGTCACAGTGGGCAGTTTCAGTGGCTGGTGCAGTGATGAGAAGGTGCTTCTGTCCCTGTGACAGTGCTCAGGCTGTGCTGGCTTCCTGTCCCATTTCCTTCTCTCCTTTCTCCTCAGAGACACTGATTTGGGGGCATTTCTTTGCAGCCCCTCAGAAGGTTTGCAGCTGTTTTCTGGCTTCATGTCTCTGTCATTGCTCTCTGGTCCCTGGCTTTGTGATGCAAACAGGTTCTGGTCCCCCACCTTGGGGGCTTGGTATGAGCTGGGGGCTCTTGGTGGGGAACTCATGTGCAGCTTGTTTCGGAGAGCAGGGATCTGGATATAATCCTCCTGGGGAGGAAAAAAATAGCAGCATGACCATAAAATGGCAGGATGGTACTTGCTACAGGATCCAATCAGGGTTTATGATTTTTTAGTCCCCATGTGTGCAAAATTGCGCTGCATCCACTGCTGCTTCCCCCACAGGGCATCCCCAGGGTGGGGATGAGGACAGGCACTTACCCCCCACCTCTCCATGCATGGACCTAGTCAGGAGAGTGGCTTTTTCTGCAGGTGCTAACGAGCCTCACCCCCAGGGCTGCAGTCCTGCCCCTTTCATTGCCAGCACCAGTGTTTGTCTCCAGCACCTCCTCACTCTTTGCTCTGCTGGCCACCTTCTCTTGCTGTGTTCCTCTTGCTGGGTGGCAGCTTGTGATCCCATCAGTGTCCAAAACTGAAGCCCATGCTCCCTGTGCCCTCTGCAGCACTCCAAGGATGGGGGCAACTGGTCCATCCAAATAGGGATATACATGGGAGGGAGAGAGGGTGCTCAGGGGAGCACAAACCTCAGACCTTGAGGACCACAGAGACCCATTCTTGTGGGATCCCATCTCCACGCTGTCACTGAGACCCATCTATTCCCCCACACTGAGCTGCCTGGATGCCTGAGAGGCACAATTGCTTCCAGCCCTCCTGCTTGGAGATATGTTGGCGCTGGCCCCAGTGAATCCTGTTGGTTTGTGATGTCTCTGGGTCCTTGTCACCACCCTGCCTCCCTGGGGGACGGCCAGGCCAGGCAGGATTACAACTCTTAATATTCCTCATAAATCAGCCCTTTCAGACCTGTCATCTCATTTATTGCTCTCCCCCAAGCTCACACCCATGAGTTTGTCAGGATGCATCTGTCTCTTCCACCTGCTGATCCAGCTGATGGGCAGCTGCAGCCCAGCAGTCCCTGGGGTTACTGCTGCCGTCCCCAGACTTTATAGTGTCATCCGTTGTCACCACCCCAGACTGAGGAGAGGGGTTGGGCAGGATCTTGAGGTCCTCATCCCCTTTCTGAGTCAAAATCTCCCCTGTGGTCATCCCACAAGTGTGGGGCAGGACACAGGACACCTGGACTCGCTGTGGGACTTCAGGCAAGTCCTGCCACCTCCCCTCTCTTTGTACCTAAAAGCGAGGATATTATTACTTGGCTGTCATCACATTAGGATGTTGGGAAGCTTAATTAAATGCCTGCAAAGCGATTTTGAGAGCTGTGGATGAAAGGGGCTATATATAAAGTGCAAAGAATTATTATTAGCGGTGCGGTCCAGGTCCTGCTCCTGCTCCCATCAGCCTGGCCCCATTCCCCTGCATCCCGGCACCGGGATTATTTTTGTGTGTGTGTGGAGTTGTGGTTTTATAATTATACATGTAAAATAGCTATAAATACCCTGCAATAACACGGCGGGTGTGTGTGCAGAGCACAGGAATAGGAGTCGGTAGCTGACATAAGGAAACCGTGGTGTGACCTCATTCTGACTCATGTGAGGGGGCAGCTGGGGGGCTTGGGGCTGCTTGGGGCTGCAGGGACAGTGGCCTCCTTGGCAGGGAGAGGTTTGGGGAGAGATCTGAAGCTGTCTGCTGATTCCAGGGAGGCTCCTTGGCAGGGCCAGGATCCTTCATCTCCCATGTGTCCTGGGACTGATATGGGAGTTTTTGAGTCTTGGAGGTAAAAATCTTAAAGAATAAAAATGTAAATTATGGAATTTGGTTCCTGGAGGGGCTTCTCTGGGTGAACTTGCTGTTGTTGAGTTTGCAGTGTCCCTTCCTCCAGGCGCTGCTCCTGGGGGTCTCTTTAGCTGCCCGTTTCATGAGCTGCAAAGGAGAAAATGGGTTTGTGATGGCTCCTGAAATCTATTCCTAGGATGGAGCGCTGGGGTCATGCTGGAGGCACTGGTTTGCATAGAGCCTTCTCTGGTTTGTATAGGGCAATGCCACAGATCCGTAGGGAAGCTGCCATGGAGCCTGGGGACAAGTGACTGCATTCAGGCCACCTCGCTGTGCTCTCCAGCAAGACCCCAGCACTGGGCAAACATCCCAGGGGGACATTTCTCAGCCCCATGGGGGCCCAGGGGGGCATACAGAGCTCACAGCAGGATCCCAGTGTCTGGGAATGACTGCTTCCCGAGCAGGGTGAGGGGGCAGGGGAAGGCAAAGGGAAGGAGTGATGCAAATACCAGCTCAGCTGAAGGAAGATGACTTCATCTCCTTTTCCTCTCCTAGTGCTATTTATAGTCACTTTAATTTACTCCCCTTTGCTTTATTATCTCTCCAACAAGCCGTTAGCCCTCAGACAGCAGGATGCCTTTACTCACCATGCAGCCAAAAGTTCTGAAAAAAACCCCTCAACCCACCACCAAAAAAACCCGAAAGCGGGGGCAGGAGGCAGAGCAAGGCGGCAGAGCGCTTGGGCAGGAGCATCGCTGTCCTGTGACGTAGCTTTCTGGAAAAAACAGGAGGATTTTTGGCTCCTTTTGGAGAAAGGAGTGAGAACTGGGCAAGGGAGATGTTCCCTACCTCCTTCAGAGCAGTGGCCGGAGGGGTCAGGATCCGCGGTGCCAGGGTCCCCTCCTCACCCTAGGACAAGGGCCACTTTTGCTGGACCCTGCTGAGGCAGACACCCCCTGCTTCCCCCCAGGAGCCACAGCCCTGCCCTGCTTCACATGGGGCAGTGGTATCATGCCAGGATATGGGGATCAGCACCACCCCAGGTGCCTTGAAAACATCTTCCCAACAAGCAGGTTTGGCAGCCCTGCGCCATGGGGAAACTGAGGAACAGCCTCCCCATGGAATCACCCCTTCCAGTGGCTTCAAAATCCAGTCTCTGGGAAGGTTGGTGCCCATGTGCCCCGCCCCGAGCTTAGCTCTGTGGCAGCCCATCCCCGGTGCTCAGCAGGGCTGCAGTGGTGGCAGTGGTGGGTGACAATCCCATGAACATCCTGTGATGTGACACTCTGGGCGCTTCCCACCCCATGCCCCATGCCGGCACCTCTGGGACAGCATCGATGCTGAGCAGGACTGCCGTGTTAAGCCAAATTAGAAGGATCTGACTTTGAAGTTTTTAATTAACTTTTTCCCTGTTTGCTTTCTTCTGGATCCAAGGGAAAAGCCCATCCTCCCCGCTCTCCCCAGCTGATGTGGCACAGGGGAGGTTGCAGACTTGGATGTGCAGGGGGTCAGGAGGGAGCAGGAGGCATTGTATGTAATCCAGCACAGAGGGTGCAGCTGGGGGCTGTGTCCAGGTGCTGCCCTGCCTCCTGGGGAGCATCCCTGCACAACCATGAGCATCCTCCCACCTGGCCTGGCACACTGGCCACAGGGAACCTCAAATTTGCATTACCCCATAGTGTTTCATCCCCTCAGAGCTGCTAGCATGGGTTAAAAATAGCCAGGAGAAAACCCAACCAAAACCCTGGGTGGAGAGCAGCATGAAGAAGCCATGGCTGAGTGGTCCCCTGTGCCAAAACACCTCGTTCTGCCTCCCCGAATCTGCAAATAATACAGAGAAAACAAATTAACGCTGGGGAAGGGGAGGAAAAAGAGCCAGAGCCGAGCTAGCAACGTGAGGTAGGGAGAGTGGCTAAAAATAACAGATCCCTGAAGGCATGGGGAGGAACATGACGGGGATCCACACTCCTGCCATCCCAAAAGGCAGCCTTGTGCCTTCCCAGCTGCTCCTCATAACACAGCCCTGCCCGGTGCATCCAGAGAGGGAAAAGCCTCCGAGAAGGGCAGCAGCAGGGAGATGAGAGGTGCAGAGCTGTGACATGGAGCCAGGAGCGATGCTCACACCTTCAGCAGAGCATGGGGGTCCCCCAAGCACCCAGGGTGCCCAGCTGGGAGGGAGATGCTGCCTGACCCACTTGCAGGCAGCCGGCGGGCAGTGGGATGCTGCTGGGAGACTCCAGGGGTGCTGCCTCCACAGCTAATTTTAGCCTGTGTTCAATTAATCATGGAACGGGAGGGGATCACAGCAAGCCCAGCCTTTGTCAGTGCCTCCACCAGCTCCCCTTTCCACCCCGTGTGTGCTGCTGCAGGGTTTGGAGGAGCAGGGGCCAGGCATTCCCTGATCCTGTGGGTTTGGGCTGAGGAACTAGGAGAGATCCTGTGCCACAGTCCTCTTCCTCCAGTCAGCTTTAAGAGGCTGGAGCAGCCCTGGGAAGGATGTTATCTCCTCATGCCTCAGTTTCCCACCTGTGGCTGGCATTGGTGACCTTTGCAGCGGAATTTCTCAGGTTGCCTGTACAGCTCTGAGCAGGCATTTTCTGGCATGTCAGAGCTCTAGAATGCCTCCCTGGGATGGGGAGCAGTGACCCCCAGCAAAGGATGTCTCAGCCAGCCCAGACCTCTACTGCATGTCCTAATGGCATCCCCTTTCCTGGGACTCACCAGCTCTGCTGTCTAAAGCTGGGGCAGGAACAGCTGCATTGCTCAGAGACAGGCAGCTTTCCCAGCACAAAGGAGAGAGCCTAGCAAGGCTTTTGGGGTACAGCATGAGAGCCCCGTGGTCTGGCTCTCCCTACAGCCCAGCTTCACTTGTCCCTGTGTCAAAAGCACAGCATGGTCCAGCCCTCCCCCATGACAGAGGGAATGGCTCCTGACGGAAACAGGGCTCGGCTGGGATTGAAACCTTTTTCCTGCCTGCTCTGCGTGGCTAGAGCTGATAAGGCCTGGATAACCCCAAGCATTGTGTGTTCTGCCGGCCCATGACCCGCCAGCGTGAGAGGAAACGCTGCTGCTCGGCCAGCCAGGATCCAGGGGGAGACCGTGTGGCGGTGCTGGGGTGCTGGAGTGCCCTGCTGTCTGGCCAGCCTGCCTTCCCTTTGGCCAGCATATGAAATTTTGGGATGGCTCTGTCAGATTGGTGCCAGCCCAGGTTGCTGTGTCAGCACACGCTGACTGGCTCTCAGCTATATGGTCATGATAGAAGCTGCCAGCATGAAAAACCTGGGGGTTCAGGGTGATTGTCTGGCACGGGCAGGGTTTGGCCCTTGGGATTTGCATTCCATCCTCTTGGGATGGAGCTTTGAACCTGGGATACCTCTGCCTGTTCCAGAGGGCAGCTCCCAGAGGCCAGACTGGCTGAGCAAAACCTCGCCAACCCAGAGGGAGGCACCAGCTTTGCTGTCCCACAGTGGTCAGGGCTGGCTCGCTCCCTGTGCCGGCTGCTGGCCAAGCCAGACTGCGGGAATGTGTGTGCCAGTGCGCGTGTCCTCCCGGCTCCTGCCCTCAGACGCTGTCTGGGCTGGCGTCACCCTTTCTGCTGCAGTGGCTCTGGCTAAACACTGTGGGCAGCTTCACAAAAGAAGATGAGGAGGGTGACAAAGCGCCAGCCACACCACCAGCCACAGCCGATTGTCCAGCTTGGCACCAAAGCCAGGAGCATCTTAGACTGTGCAATGGCATTTCCATCCCCTGCTTCCTGCCTGGCAGCAGGTCCCCCTGCTGCCCTTTTGGCCAGGAGATGCCAGAAAAGGGCAATGCTTCCCATGGGGAATTTCATGGTAGAGTAGGGAAGCTGATCCCACTGTGATCCCACCAGCACCCCTGGACCCTGCCTCCCTCAAGAGCACCTGGCTCTGTTCCAAAGGGGTGGGAGGAGGCAGGCTACCCAACACAGACACATGAGCAGCTCTGGGGAAAGGCAGGATTTGTGCTTCCAGGAGGGAAAATGAGTCACAGGGGGATGACAGGGCTGTGCCAGCAGCAGAGCGCGGGACTGGGGTAAGTGGTGGCTGTCGGCTGCCATCCGGGAGGTCAGGCAGAAATGCTCTTACAGGCCTTGCCTGGCTTTAAAATCTATTAACGTCATTTTGCTGTTCGAGCTGAGAGCCGTACAGGCAGCAGAAACGTTCGGGCACGGCTCAGATCAGAGCAGGATTTCAATTACAGTAATCAAAGGTGACACAGATAAGAAACCCCTGGTCTATGGAGCCACGACAGCTGTCCTCTGGCTCCAACCAGCACCCATCCGGAGCAGCTCCATCAAAATCACTGAAGTGGTACTAGGGTAAAATTGGATTGGAATCCATTTTCATCTGCCGCGGTGGAAAATGCTTTCCCTGCACTCCTTGGGGAGGAAAACCACCTTCTCAGGGACAGCAAGGGAGGAAGGTGCCAGGCATGGAGGAGGGGACAATGTCCCCGGCAACAGCACTGATGGCTGCTTTTGGATGATGGAAGCAGCAGAAGGAACAGCTGGGATGCTGGAGCATCAAGGCTCTGCCTCCTGCCTTCCCCTCTCCATTTCAGCCTGGCCCCACAGTGACTGTCATGGGTGAGGCAGGGATGTGCTCAGCTCAGTGTCAGGCTCCCTGGAGGGATGTGCATCCCTCTGAGCCCTGTCCGTGGCCAGAGCATCCCAGGATGTGCTGCAGGATGGACTCCCAGCTAAGGAAAATCTTGGAGAAGAAGAGTCCAAGGGGCAGGAGCTGGCACTCTTCTCTCATCCTTGTAAATGGCAAGGTGATGTACAGGGAAACCTGCCTCCTACTCCTGCCTCTGCCACCACTTGCATGTGCCCCTGGTCAATCGTCCCCACTGCTTTTGTGACTTTTTGCAAATCTTTTGGATGGCAGCAGGGCATCCCTACCTCTGACTCCGTCACCCTTTTGGGATCCCACTCCAAGTAGCCACTGGTGCCCACTGCCACAGCCTAATGGGACCCTGTTTGCGGCCAAGCCATGGGAGCATCCCTGGGTCCCAAGCACACAAGGGGTCCTTTCTGCCCCTGCCCCAGCACGGCAGGATCCGGCCAAAAACACAGCATCTCTTTCTGTGCCCACTGGCCCTGCTCCAGCCTGGCCAGGTGTCAACTGCCTGGCCGCAGCATGTCCCCCCCCACAGTGCTCCGCCGGGAGCAGGAGCCCTCTCCCAAACACTGGAGGTTTGTTCGGGGTGGCGGGGCTGAATGGTGGGTCTGTGTGGCCGGGAATGCCGGGGTGGGGAGGGAATTTGAGCCGCTTGTTTCATCTGTTTACCTGGAAGTGGAGATCGTGGCCAGGCCCAGCTGCCGCAGTGGCGGCACTTTCATGCCAGCGCTAACGGTATGGGGAGTGCCGTACTGCACCCGACACCGTGCAGCCTGCAGCATGACAACGATGGGGACACAGCAGGGACTTGGCACGGCTCCCCTCCCTCCATGTGCCTGCACAGTGCTGAACCCTCCTGCTCGCTGCAGCTGGAGAGCCGGAGCCTGGGGAGGGATGTGGGGATGACCCCAAACCATCACGGGGGGGGGTGATACTGCAGGTCGTCCTTTGTCCTGCAGCATCACTATATCCCAGGGCTGTACAGAGTCTCCTGCATATGTCCCTATGCCAGCTGGGTCCCCATCCTGGCTGTGTTCCTCATACTGTTGGCAGTCTCCATCCTGGCTGCACACCCCTGCCCCATCCATAGCTCTCTGTACCAGCTGTGGTGTCCCACACTGGCTGTGGACACCTATACCAGCTCTACCCCTGTGTGGGTAGTGCATCCCTGCACCGGCTGTCCCCCTGTAGCAGCAGTGTCCCCGTGGGAGCCACTTAGCAGCTCTGGGAGAGAGGGCCCACCCACGCAAGTGCCGGGTTTTGTCCTTGCGTGAGGCAGGACTGACAGCCACGCACAAGTTGCTGGCGAGAGAAAGGGGATGATAGCATCTTCGTCAGCGCCTGGATGCACGGGGATTAATGAAGCTGGCTTGCCTTCCCCAGGATTCAGGTTGCCTTATCTGTGTCTATCTGCTCTTACCCAGGCACTGCTAGAGCTGCTCCGATGCGCACAGCTAATCCTAGAGGCTGGCAGATAGGGCAGGGACCGCTGCTTCCACCCACACCCTGCCCATGCCTGCGGGGCCAGGGGCACGGAGCTGGGCTGTGACATGTCCTGCCCCAGGCCAGCTGATGCTGGAGATAACCAGAGGCACGGGGCAGAGGTGCAAAGAGTTTGGCAGTCTCAGTCTGGCAGTAGTATGTGCAGGGTTGTGAGGCAGGCATTGCCTCTGATCCTGATTTTGAGGCTGCATCACCTTCCAGTTCTCCCAGCAAAGCTGTGTCTGCTCAGTTAATCTCTGTTCATCTTTCAACTCAAAAAAGTTACTGCCCCGTGGGACTGTCTCTGGGAACTTGTGGCTGTTCTTTGGTTAAGTAGATTACTCCATCTTTTGGATGCTTCTGGCATTTGGGGAGGATTGCAGGTGGTGAAGGGGCTGGGGTACCCACAGAGGCTGGCACTGTGTCATGCTCAGGAGAGAGGGAGCAAGGGCTAGGTGATTTCACCTCACACCACACAGATGTGGCTGCAGCATCCCTGGCTCTTCCCAAGTACCTGGAGGACCCACAAGCCCTGACTGCCCATCCCTGGTGCCATCAGGAGGCTGTCCTCCCTCTGGCTCCTGGCAGTTCTTTCTCCATTCTGTGTTGGCTCTTCATACCCTGGGGCAGGAGGAGCATCTGAGGCTGTGCTTCGGCACCATCCCAAATTTCCGACCTGGCATGCACAGTGCCGTGACAACACTTTATTTTTTCAGCTGCTTCCCTGTTTTCTTTGCAATTGGGCTCTTTCACTGGGTGATGGTGATCACAGGGACTATTTGGGCAGGGTTCAGCATGCTGCTGAGCAAGCAGCTTGTAGCGTGGTGCCTCGAGGTGGCCTGCCCTGCCATGTGCCCCACACCTCGCACAGCTCTGACCCTCCCTGGACACAGCATAGAGGGAAAAACATCACCTGGGCTTGGGAGTGACTGATCAGCTCTGCACACCCCAAAGTTGCCCTGGGACCTCAAAGCTACCCATTTCCCCTGGGCTGTACAGCTCCATGTACCATAGACATGGACTCTGCAGACTGATGTCCCCAAGGTCACCAGTGCCACCAGAGTTCTGTGTCTGTGGCAAAATGGTGCTGAGCGTGGTGAAGTGGGTGCCCAGCATGGCTGGCACTGGCTGGCATGGCTGGCACTGGTCCTGCTTCCATGACAGTCCTTCCTGTGTTCCCAGCCTGTGGCTCCTCCAGACCATCTTTCCTGTAACCTCCTGACCCTGCTACAGTGGGGTTTAAAGCTATAAGGAAGGTGGCCTGGAGAAGGCTTTGTAAAATGCCAGTGGGGAACCACGGCAAAGGAAACTATGCCAGGGGGGAGAATGGGGTCCAGAGAGCACAAGCCCCCAGGACCCCTGTGTGAACAGGGACTGGAGGACAGTGACAGGAGTTTGGTAATGCAAAAAGCACAAGCAAGGAGTGGCCCTGACCAAACAGCCTCCCTGGGCAGTTTCAGGAACAGTCACAACCACTGAGTGGCTGCACATGTCTGAAGGAAGCTCTGCTCCGCAGCTTCTGACAGCTGCTTCTGTAAGAGCCTTAAATTGAACATTAGGGGTGTTTCAGAAAGAGAAACCTGAGTGTTTTGGGGACCAGAGCAATTCAAGAGATCCTAGACAAATTCACAAGCCATCAGTCTTGATGGGAATCTGGTCTTTTCAGCAAGGAAGGCAAAAGCCTTTGTCCAAGCTGTTTCCACCTAGCTTTTAGTGGGATTAGAACTGCAGTGTCCTGTGCTGGCAGGCATCCCCCAGGCCAAGCACAGCCAGCCCCTGAAATCACTTTGTGCAGGCCTCAGAGTCCATCTCGGCATCCTGGCGCTTGCTGCTGCCATCACTTCCAATTTAGACCTGCTCATGGCAGAGACCAATATACAAGCACTTCGCAGGATGGCACTTCCCCTCCCCAGGGAGCCAATGCTGGCAAGTTGCTCTTGCTGCTCACCAGCTCCAAGGAAGACTGAGGAGCTTGCATTACATTTTTCCAAGAAAGGTGGATTTGGTTTGCAGAAATATAAGGACTGGGGAACAGTTGTTCTGCTCTGTTGAGCCTTTCTGCCATCTGGAACAGCTTTTGGTTTCCTTCTGGATACCTCTTCCATGAGATGGCAGGACAGGGAGAGGGGCAAGAGCATCACTAGGACCTCCAAGGAGGGGAAGGATGAGGAGATGGAGTCAGGGGACACATGGGTCTATGCCTATGTGTCCTCTTCACAGGGGTGGGTGAAAGTCAGCCCAGGCAAGTGGAGAGCTGATTTAGGGAAGAGCTTGGAACAAACCACACTGCAGAGAGTTGTGGAAGGTTGTGGAAGCCCCCAGTGAGGCTGTCCATGGCATGTGCCCACTCTGCCCATCCCCTTGGCAGGGTGGTGGCCGTGAGATCCTGCAGCCACTGCTTCTCGTTCCACATTTTCCAGACAGGGGTGGAGAAAGCCTCATTGTCTCCATCTTCCCTCTTTTCCTCCTGGGGAAAAACACAAAAGCAAAGTCACCACATCAGGGCTGGCTTACTCAGGGACTGAAAAGGGAAGAGCACATCCAGGGCAGTGGGCACTGCTAACCCCAGACCCCTGGGTGAGGTTTCTAATGTCTAGTAAGGGGTTGGTACTCCTGCAGCTTTATCCTCAGTAAAGCCATAAAAATGTCTCCCATTCTCCAATTGCCTATTCCTACAGAAACTGGGGCAGAACTGGGTCTCTTGGGCATGGTCCTTCTCACAGTTGGAAAACACTCCACAGAGCTCTTCCAGGGGCTGGACACCAGCTCCCATTGGCCCTGCATAGCTCTGAGCCACTCATGTCCATGCCACATACTGGTGTCCTCTGGTCCCTCCCAACTGCTCTGTGCCAAAAACTTCCTGTGTGGTGGATTTGATTTGGTGTCTCCGAGGCTGACACTCAGCTCAGGACCATGCTGCCACTGCCCAGGCAGCCTGTGCTGTCCTCAGCATCCAGTGCTTGAAACCGCAACCTCATGGTGAGCATCCTCCCTGGAGAGGCCGCTCTCTGCAATTAATCCGGGCATGGTTTATGCTAACGACTCTCCCCACTTTAAATTATAAATGGCCCTTGGCATGTGTGCACACAAACACATGTGTGTGTGCAGAGATCCTTTAAGGCCATCATTAGCTGTAATTAGCGGGATCTGTCACTCATCTTCGGCAGTTAACGATGAGCCCTGAGTCAGAGGAATCCAGCGGCAGATAAAATAAACACGATTTCAAACAGTTTGGAAATAACAAGCCCTCATTAATCAGACAAGCCCCAAAGGGAAGTGCTTGGAAAAGTGGCAGCTTCTTTGCCGTTGCTGAGAGTGGGGCTGGGTGGGCTCCAGGACAGCCTCTGTGCTCCCCAAACGCCTCCTCCAGTGGGAATGGGAGGCAGGATATTCTCTCTTGGCTGACTTCATGGCAGGATTGAGGTGTCAGAGCCAGTCAGCTTGAGCAAAAACCTGAAAACTGGCAAAACCTACCCAAAAGGGCTCCTGCATGGCCCCTCTCTGGGAGAAAGCAGCTGAGGCACAACTTGGCCCCGAGGTGCAGGTGGGGGTGATGCTGGTGCAGGGCTCAGCTCTGGGTAGAGATGAAGCAGCTTGGGGGCAGCACATCCCACAGGCATCACTCACCCCAAGAGCTTAAAGGCTGTGTGGAGGGAGCATCCCCAGGATCCAGCAGCACAGAGGAGAGAGGATTTGGGGAAGGGGCTGGTACAAGGGATGTTTCCTAGGGAGCAGGGGGAACCTGGGGAGACTTCTAGCTGTCACAGCTGCAGCTAAATAACAGCAAATAGGAGGGGAACGGGACACATGAGGCTGGTTTATATTACAAAGGAGCAGTCCATCATGGGGTATTTAAAATAATCCGCTTAGATGCACAGTAGCAGATTTGGAGCGCTAAGGGAATTGAAGGCGCTGTGGCTTTGCAAGACTGGATCAGATCTAGTTAAGATGCCACTTAGGACAGTACATCCCATCCTGCCTCACTGCCCCAGGGGACAGGCACACAGCACCTGCAGCCCCTGCAAGGCCAGTCCCATTCTGCCAGGGACACACCCAAGGTGACACTGGCCACATCAGGATGGGTGACAATGTCCTGTGGCAGCTCCCTGGGACTGGCAGCAGGTTTGGGCAGCATAGAGCCATGGTCTGGACTAGGCACAGGACAGGGGATTCCCATGAGGGGCCCAGCCTTTGGAGTGGTGGAGGAGGTGTAACTGGTGCTTGGGGTCCAGGGGCAGCTTCATGCTGAAGCCAGGTGCCTGGTAGAGAGCTGGGACCAGGGGATGCTATGAGAGAGCTGTACCCACAGTGCCAGGGGTGGGAACCTCATCTAAGGGTATCCATGTGGCATTTCCTGCTCAGCTGGGGCTGGGCACAGGGACCTGGCGTGGTAGGCTGGTACCAGGTGCTTCAGGGGAAGAGCTGGGGCTGGGACTGCTCTGCCTCTGCATGGCCTTGCAAGCCCCTCAGCATGGCCAGTGGCTACAGAGGAGGGTGGCTCCTAATGCTACAAGCTAGGGGGTCCTCTGCTGTGGTCTGGGCTCAGTCTCGGGTCTGTGTGGGAAGGAACATGGTCTGTCTGAGCATCCCTGGCATCCTCACACTGCTCCTCTGAGCCAGGCTGAAAGCTCAGCCCCAGGGAAGCCAATTTATCCTGAGAGAGGGATTTCATCCCAGAGACTTCATTACATATTCTCCCAGAAGAGTATCCTTCCAAGGGCAGATGGTTTCCACCTTGGGCAGGCTCAAGGGGTTCAGCCTGCAGTGGCCCTGCAGAGCCAGAGCAGCAGCAGCCTCTCAAAGCCAAGCAGCGTAGCCAGAAGTGACCCTGTCACAGGGCTGGTCCTCACACTGCCCATCCCTTTGCTCCCAGGGAGGGCAGGGCCCAGGAACATGCCCACAAAATCTGAGGCTGCATGTCAGACCAGGCCACAGGACTGCCTGCACCTCTTCTTGTCCTCATCCTGTGCCCTCTGTCCCCCTCCGACCCCACTACTGGGCTGGGCTCAACACGAGGGCTCACTCTGGCAGGTTTAAACACTGTCCCCAGCTCCCCTAAGCATTAATCCAAGCAAGGATTAAGGTTACCAAGCTCCTGGAGCCACCCAGCTCTCACGTCTCCCACAATGGACCCCTCTGTCCTGGCCCCAGAGAGGGCACAGGGCTCTGCTGTCTCCCTGGGACTTGCTGCTGTCCCCCCCGAGCCCCCCAAGCTCTCCTCCATCAGCAGGCACCTCATTGGGGTTGTGCAGCACTTGTTCACCTCTGCAAACTGGGGACCAGAGATCATTCCCGGGGCTTTGGGGACTTCCAAACCTCTGTGACCAATTTCCCCCTGCTCCCTACAAGCCCTGGGGTGGGTTTTGGGGTGGGCATGAGCTTCTTCCCCTTCTTCTCCCCTGTCCCCCAGGTGCCGTGCTCTGGGTCAGCTCTGGGTTCGTGACAACTAGTTTAAATGCATGGAAAATACCTTAATCCTGGTAAGACCCTGATCCCTGCCTGCTCATACTTCCCATGAAAGCCCCCCACTTCAGCCATAATCCCCTGAAAGAGGTCATCTGTGCACCCTTCGTTTGTGGGAGCAAAGGACTCTCTCCAGGGCACCCACAAACTCCTGGGGTTGGCACACAGGGCCCTGGCTAGTACTGCCCAGGGAGTCCTGTCTCCTGCAGGGGACAGTAGGGATACAGATGCTTCTGCCATATGGCCAGTGGCTCCTGCCACCCTCTTGTGCCCTCTTAGGGCCACCAGCTCCAGAAGTTTTCAGAGAGAAGCAAGTAAGTGTAAACTATTTTTACGTAGCTATGATCATTTTTCATTTCTGTTTTGAGTTGCTGTATACTCCACAGTGAGCAGAACTCTGAGCCTCCCAGTCCCTATCCCCTCGCAACTCCTGCCCCATCCCATCCAGGGGGCTCCCCAGGGCATGGGATTGGAGGAACCCCTGGCTTGTGGAGAGAAAGAGGGTTTGGCTCTGCCCCCAGTCCCATTTCCCCAGCGTCAGGAGCTTCTTCTGCCTTTACCTGGCCTGACCTGTGGCCCCACAAGCTGTAATCCCCCTCCTGCTGCACCCGCAGGATCAGAGGCTGCCAGTGTCCAACCCATCCCAGAGAAAGGAGGGCACTGGGGGTTGGTAATAAATCCTAATGATATCCTGGGGAGAGGGGTAGAACAACAGGTTCTCACCACTCCCTTGCGTGGCAATAGGAAAAGTCTGTGTTTGCAGAATTGTCTCTTGTATTTATAAGAAGCAAGGACAATGCTGGGATAGAGGCTGAGCTGAGCTTTTAACCAGCCAGATTACATTTAGCAGGAGCATTTAGCTCTGCCTCTAATCCGCCTGCCACAAAGACTTGCTAACTCCTTCCCGGATTTAACTGGAAGGCTTCAAATCTTCCTGCAGAGGAGAGAGTTAAGCCCGAGCCGGTGCTGGAGGGCTGCGCGGGTCAGGGTCAGCGCTCCTTCTCAGGCACATCAGGTTTGGGCCGGACATTTAAGTCCCAGGCTCAGTTTTTTTTCTGGCAACAGGCCCTGCAGTCAGGACAGGCAGGGGATGGGAAGGTGCCAGGAGCCCTTCAGTCCTTGGGAGCTCAAAATCAGAGCCTATGCAGAGCAAAGATTTGGACATTCTTGAGCAAAAAATCACTGCTGCTTAAACACAGAGCAGAGGAAAAAGCTCTGGAGGAGTCACCTGGTTGGAACAGTCCCTTGTTTTTAGCTGGATTTCTTGGAAGAACAGAAAATATCCATAGCCAGTGCTGGGTGGCTAGGGAAGGTTGGGATGGCTGCTGTAGGATATGGTCATGCTCCCAACACCCAGTGTCACCTGACACATGGCCACTGTCCCCTGACTCCCCCATCCCACCCTGGAGCAGCCACATTCTTCACTGCCTGCACAGGGCTAGGCCCATTGATCCTCAGAGCCCAGGACACCTATGGCACCAGCCCTGTGGCTCATGCCACAGAGATCTCTGCCAAGCTGAATCCCTCCCCTGACAGGCATTCCCTCGCAGGATGCTTTGCATCCATGCCAGGAAGAGGAGAGACAAAACTGGTCCTTGGCCCTGCAGCACACCCCTACAGCACCCCCAGCACAGCGACCCCGACACTGCCGGGGGCCACGGTGCCTCAAGAGGGGATTTTGGCGCGAGGCTTTGGGGCAAGGGGACAGGGACGTGGCACGTGCTGATGTTACTGAGCTGGCTGGCATTGGGCAGCACATGGTGCTGTAGGGGACCCACCAGCAAAGGTGGTCTGACTGGGAGAATGGCCAGGAGAAGGGCTGGAGCTCTGTGGCTGGCTCCACACAGCCTGGCCCAACAGGCTGCTCACCCTCGGTCTCGCCCTGCACCGCTGGCACTAAGCCTCGCATGCCAGGGTCACAGCTTGAGCTGGGAAAGACGCGTGAGCTGAGACAGCAGAGCCAGGGATGAAACCTCCCCTGACTTCTGGGAAGCCGGCAGTATTGGAAATTTCCCTCCCAGCACAGCTGCGTGGGAGGGAACGGCGAGTCCCCTCAGGCAGACCTTGCATGGTGTCCCGCCATCCGGCAGCACCTCTCGGGCTGCAGGGACACGCCAGCCTCCATGGCGGCCCGGGCCAGGATGACATGATGGCAGCCGTCCCACCGCCACCACCCCGCCAGCGGCTCCCTCACAAAGGCCGGAAGCTGGGCGCAGCCGGGGGGTTTCCCGGCTCAGCCGTGGCCCCAAGTGCCCCAGGGTTGAGCTGGCTGCCAGCCAGGGACACCCAGCCCAGCCTCTGAGTCCCTCATGGGGGGACTCATGTGCCGCTCATGGGGGGCTTCTGCACAGTCAGGAATCCCTGCGTGCCTCCAGGTGACCCAGTGCCGCGGCAGTGGAATCATATGGGGGGCTCCATCCACAGCATCATCCCCTCCTTACGCTGGGTGCAGAAAGCACCTGGCAAGAGAAAATCCACCTCGTGTGTCCCCAGACGAGGCTCTGGGGCCTGCAGCAGGCAGAGCCTGCGGGGCTGAGGTTGCTGTGCCGGGGCAGGGCTGCAGAGCCCCCCCGCTCCCCTCCTCCAGCCTGCTGGGCAAGGGGCCAGCTTGGCTTCCGCAGCCCTTTCTGCAGGCTGGCCTGGTATGTTCACCACAAGCTATGGACGGCCTGGCTGCCGCTTACAGTAAATCTGAGCGAGTTGTTTTGGGCAGGGCATTCGCAGTCCCGCAGGCAGCGAACCGGCCGTGTCCTACCGGCACCGGCGTCTGCCGCAGGCGTCTCCTGTTTCCAGCGCTCCCCTTGGCTTTCCCAGCACTGACCCGCCGCGTGTCACACCCCGGTATCAGCGCGGAGCCACTGTCCCAGGGCTCCCCCACCGTCCTGGTAACAGGCAGTGTCTGGGGGAGGGGAGAGGCATTGCCATCACCCCCTGCTTTGGCTCCAGGTACGCAGGAAAGCTGGTGAGGAAGGATACTGGGGCACACAGTGATGCCAGCACACAAACTGCTGTTCAGCCACCTTCTTGCTGCTGCTTTCTCCCATCACTGCCCTCTGGCCATCAGTTCCAATCTCCAGCGGAGAGACTGGGGGATTTTTCTGCTTGCTTGGGACAGTGTGAAGCCTTTGTCCCTGGGGTGGCCAGCAGATTAACCTGAAGCACCACTGAAGCATTTTATTTAGGGCGTAAGTGGGATTTGTGGAGTGGAGATGCCCGCTCCAGCCCTCTTCACGAATGGGTAACTTCAAGCATTGGGAAAAGGCAAGATTTGGCTTAACCAACAGAGTTTCCCTGAGCTCTCAGGATCATATGTTGCATTTCCTTATCCACAAGTATTTCCTTCCTACCCCCTTTTTAAGGGAAAATCACTGAGGGGGGCTTGTCACCCGAAACTGTGAGGCTTGGGACTGCAAGCACTGTCCCACAGTTTGCTTCACATCTGTACCCCAAGTCCAGAGGAAGGTGAGGTACACACTAGCAAAATTTCATTCTATTGAATAACCAAAAAGCAGAAAACAAGCAAGGCACTAAGTCACCCACGGACAGGCCACATCCCAGGGGCTAAGCCCTGCCACCCCTGACCCACCAGGCTGGGGACATTGCCCCAGAGCAGCTTTGCCAGCTCCATGGTGCCTTCTGCATTTGGCCCAACCTTTCCCAGCATGGGAAAGGATGCACAGCAGACACAGGCAAGGGATTTTCCAGGGTGGAAGCTTGCTCCTGGTCTGGTTTTTCAGAAGCAGACTGCAAGCTTGTGAATCGGAGGTATTTGTCAAGTTGGTTCCTGCAGTGGAAATGATCAAATAATTGTTCATACACCCGTCTGGCCCAATGGCTCATGCTCACAGAGCAGAAACTGGCTGTCAGGCTGCAGGACTGTGGTTCCCCCGTGATGCTGTGGCATGTTTGTGAGAGGAAGATGCTGAGGCTGCAGGTGCCTTTCCAAGGCAGAGCTATGCCACGCTCCAGGCACGCTGCCAGCCCGTCGCTCGGCCGGATTCGTGCCGCCTTTCTCTCGGAGAGTCTCAGGGAGGGCTGCACTTCACAGCGGGCTTTTCCTGTTCCACTTGCCCAACAGAGTGCTTCCAGCATCTTCTCTACCCCTTGTCCTCTCCCTCCTCTTCTCACCAGTTCGCAGTTCCAACAGCCTGTCCTTGGCTCTCCCCATTTCCCTGTGCTCAAGCAGGCATCCAGAACAAGCCTGCTGCTCTGAGAGTGAGGATGGAGGACATGCATTCCTATGGAAAGTCAGGCTCTCCCAGCAGCAGCCTCTTCCAGCCCCTAAAGTGACAGTGACCTGAACATTTCTATTCAGACCAACTATTTTTTCAGGCATTTTTACCCTTCTCTTAGGTATTTTTCTTTTTTCCTTTGGGGTTGAAATTATTCTGGCTTTGTGCAAAAACCAACTCTGAAGTGCTTGGGGAGTGGAAACCTCCCATTATACTTCTGAAAAATAATATTAATCTTCCCTCTCCTTTTATGAAGAGTTCTCTCCCCAATGGCTCAGGACTGGAGGTAGGCATTTGATGTGGAAATAGCCCTTGCTGGAAGAGCCCTTTGATGTTTGATTTTCACACGGCCAACTCCTAACCAACCATGGGGGGCACAGGGTGCTGGCAGGGTTGGGCTCCAAAGGGTGCCCAGGAAGGACACAGAACAAAGGGGAGGTGCTGCCAGACCCTTATCCTGCCTGCCTTGTTTCCCTGAGCAACAGGCAGGTGTTTCCAGGCTTCAAAGACAATAAAACCAGGGGGATTTCCATTCATGAAAACTGCCCTTGGACTGATTCAGCTCCAGGACCTAAGGCAGGTGCCCAGCCTGCACTGAGCCAGA
This sequence comes from Ploceus nigricollis, assembly GCA_013399945.1. Taxonomy (NCBI): domain Eukaryota; kingdom Metazoa; phylum Chordata; class Aves; order Passeriformes; family Ploceidae; genus Ploceus; species Ploceus nigricollis. The sequence goes on along the minus strand of VXBC01008916.1, from coordinate 804,933 downwards.
GTGATCCTCTGCCCAGGGCAAGAAAGACTTGGCATCTCCCATCAACCAAAGAGACCAGACAGGACTGCAAGAAGCAGGATTTAGCCTCAGCTGCAGAAATGCAATTGCAAAGGGAAGGACAGGACACAGTGTCTGATACCATCACCTGTTGGGCCTGTGCTGAAACACTCCCACTGCAGAGAGATGGGGCTTGGAGGCCATACCATGAGGATGAGGTGCCTGAGCTTGGTGTGTGGGGAGCTGGGGGCTGGAGCACCACAGACCTGGGCAGCATCTGCAAGCAACAGCATCCCCACCCTTGCTGCAGGGACACAGGGGACAGTAAAGTGGATTCCCACTTTGGGACTGAGACATTGTCAGGAAGTGTCTCTAGTGGCAGGGAGCTGGGTCACACATTTGCTTCTTTCAGTCTGACACAGATATCAGCTCCTTATTTAGTGGGTTTAGTATCCACCGACTTTGCCTCCTATAGTGCAGCAGCAAGTTTTTCTCCCCTTCCCCTCCCTCTCCTACTGTTTTCACTCATTTAATTCCTCAAAGCACTTCTAAGAGGCCGTTCATCTGGGAGGTATCACCCAAAACAAAGCTCTATTGTGTACGCTTGGTCAAAGCAAGATAAGAGCTTCCCAGCGATAGGGGAGTAAAGGTGCTTCTTCAGGTGCTGGCAGCTCTCACAGAGCGCAGTGTTTGGGATGTGTCAACCCACCGGCTGGCATTTGCAATAGGTACAATATCCCTCTTCACTTTCTGGCATTCTGGAAACTGTTGTATTAAACCTCAGGTCAGTGTTTTGGCCTGGTAACCAGCATCACATGATTTACTTTGTTTCTCCCCTTTTTCTGTTCAGAGACAATATGCATTTTATGCTTTGTCAGCAGAAGGCAGGGCAGAGCTCACCCTTCAGTGTGTCCCACTCCTGGGAGCTCTGGCAGCTGGCAGCTGTGTCTGCTCTGCACAAAGAGCTCATGTCCAGCACATTCATGGCACCAGGAAAACAAAAGGTTTTCCACTGAGTTCTCTACTAACCTATGTGTTGTGAGAGACACTTGGCTGCCTTTTTACCAAAAGCTTTGGCCTTAGTAAAATCTGAAAATGTTGCAAGTTTTGTCTGATCCTTGAGGAACAGATGAACTGCTGGACATCTGGAAATCCTGGACACAAGCACCATGCCGGCACAACTCAGCCCTCAGGCACATGCTGAGCAAGACCAGTGATCCCAGGGACACAGCTGAACATGTGCCACGCAGTCCCTCTGTGCATGGGCTGTAAAGCTCGTGCTTTCCAAAATCTCTGGATTTGCTGCACATTTTGAGGACATCTGTGCAGCATAGGCACTAGTGGGCTCAGGATTCCAGCAAATGGCCCAAAGATTTACCTGGTGTGCTGGGAAGCTGAACTTGATGCTGCAGAGGCTGCTCTGCCAGCTTGTGCCCACCATGCACTATGAGAGTGTAGTCAGGACTTAGTGGACGTGAGAAATTTTGGGGTTTGATGGATAAAGTCTTGTCTAGTGGCACAAAGTAGTGTGCTGGTTTGCAGGTATAAGGGAGGTGTTTTCCTGCATGTTTTTAGAGGATACCTAGGATTCCACAAGGCAGGCATGGCAGCAGAGACACAGAGTGAGTCCTCAGTGCCCCTAAGTCCCACCTGTCCTCCAGGGAAATAATACTCTTCTCTTGGGAACCCAGAATTATTCAACCAAATTGTTTGGAAATCTTCAGCAGGGAAAGAACCTTTATGCAAATGACAGGCAAAAAAAGGTCTTAATGAACCTGACCTGCAAGTTGCCTTTGCTCAAACCCTCCCTGCCCATCACCTTGGCTGGAAAAGGAAGGCATTGCATTCACATTCTGGATTTTAAATGCTCACCATACGCTGCGCTGTTTGTTTTATTTCTCCATTCAGCATTCAGAGGTTCTTCTTCTTATGCTTATTTACTGTAAAGCAGAGAAAGCCAGGGAAAATGATCTCCAAAGCAAATAGAGCCATGTTTCCATTTGGGAAAACTTAGAGGGAAAGCGCGTGTAGCTAAGCAACAATGCATGATGGTAAATGGGTCATTTTCCAAGGCATGAATTGCATGTGGGATAACTGCAAGGAAAACAGCCCTGGCCAACACACTGCCGACACTGGAGTTCTTGGCCTAAGTGATTAATAAGAAATGAAAGGACTTTTCAATACCCCCGAGGGCTCCCTGGGTTGTTATGGGAGTTTTTCTCCTGCTTTCCATCTCCACCCAAAATCTGGGGTGGGAAGTCTCCATTCCTGCAGCTGTGCAGAGATCCAAGTATGGATGTGCTGCAGTGAGGTTCCCTGGACACAGAGATATTGATAGGTCAGTTCCATCAAATCCCAGGGAAAGGGATGGGGGCAAAGGGCTTGCATGGCAGGACTGGGGATTCAGCCATGAGAAACTTCCTTCTGTTTTGGGCCAGAGGGAAGCCAGCATTCCCTAGTGCATTCAGCTGCAACCTGCAACTGAAGGTTGATCTCAGCTTCCTCCAGCGTTGCCCAAGGGTGGCTGTGTTCACTTTCCCTCCCTCCGAAACCAGATGATCTCCGCTGCAAGGAAAGGGGGGAGGCTCTTATATGTTGTGGACTTATGAAGGTACTGTTACCAGGATAGTACTGGCAGAGGCATTGTAAAATTAGTGTTTGGGAGGCCAGGAATGGAAGACTTTGATGGAGGATAAATAGGTGATGCCACACTGAGTTGGGGGGCATAATGTCTTTGTCACGTAGCTGCTGCATCATGGGGGCCGTGCTTCGCTCAGCCAAAGGTGAAGGGTTAGGAAACCCTTCAGCTTTGCATTCTACGGTAGGGAAACAATTGTGCTGGGGTTTTTTTCATAATAATAACAAATCTACAGAGTTCAAGCTTTGCTTTGCGGAAGTGAAAATCCTCTGGGCTTTTCAGAATTCCTCTTACCGGGAATGGTGCCACCTTCAAACCCATGCTGGCAATCCAGCCTGAAGGTCACCAAGTGGGATGTCAGCAGAGCAGGTCTGAGACCTCGCTTTTCCTAGAGGTGCTGTTGATTTCCTCTTCCTGCTGCTTGCATCACTGGCTGGGATCAAAACATACAGTGCCATGTTTATTAAAAAGAGTTACTGCAGGAAGGTATTGGGATTATTTCTTTCCTCCATGAATAAAGTTCTACAGTACCTCTTAAAATCAGACCTGAGGAATTTACAGAGTGGTTATTGTACATTCCTTGGGGGAGGGGGGGGGAATCTAAGCAAGTAGTTCCAGTGCATTAAAGCAATGAATAGAGGAAGTGAAAAATATTTTAAATTCCTATACAGTGTTACATTTTAAAAGTGTCCTGGTTTAGGACATTAGACTCAGGGAAGGAGCTTTTCTCTCTCTCTTTTATCCCCCCTCTAATTTCTCTGAATTTGTTACAAGTCTCCTTCCATTTTGCTCACCATTTCCAAGCAACAAAATAGAGAGAGGCCTGGAACGATGACAGAGATGCGAAGTGCACAAAGGGACCAGAGTGTGGTCCGATAATTCTGTAATTGGAGCTGCTCGAGGCAAAATTTTTTTCAAGCCAGTGTAAATGGGGATCGCTGAAACCCTTAACAATCGGACTGTCAGGCTGCTTCTTTAATGGATTGCTCTGTTTAACTCTCTCTGTTTGTCACTGGCAAGATGACAAGAGAAATTAGTGTACTGGAAAATATAAGGTAACTGGCAGTTCCCCAGCCCGGTTCCACAGCCGGGCAGACCCCGGGGTGCTGCAGCGCTAGAGCCCGGCTCACCGGCTGCTCTCCTCCCTCTGTGGAGGAGGAGGAGGAGGAGGAGGAGGAGGAGGGGAGCTTACAATCTCCTGCCCTTCCTAGGGGTAGGGAGACATGCAAAAATACCCCGTGGCTCCGGGACTGACCTAGTGAAGAGCATGTAGAGAGCAGCGGTGCCCCCATGGCTGGCTGCACGCCAGGACTGGGGTAGGGAGAGCACCGAAATGTCCTCCCAAGCCGCAAACCTTTCATCAGCTTCTTTGTCGCCTGCTTTTACACCACGCATACTCTTTTTAAAGCGCTGCGGGTTAATGTCAGTTTTCTGGGAGCAGTCACTATTAGAGAAGATGCTTCCAGCGTGTGTGTGAGTGTGCGTGAGCACATGTGAGTGCGTGCAAGGGCGCACCGCTTTGGAGATGCTCCGACACCTCCATTGTTTGCAGCCAGACCCTGAAACTTGGCAGCAACGATGCCCCGAGGCTAGAGATGTACCTTTCACTTTTCCCATGAAATTCCATTCTGGTTTGGCTGAGTTATAAAAAAAAGTTTGAAAATCACCATTTCCCTTCTGCTGCCTGCATTCCTCAGGAAAACTTTGGCAGCCTGTCAAAACAATAACTGAACATGAACTTTTCTAAAGAGCTGGCCCGGTGCTGTCTGCCAAAGCAGCAATTCAGCACAGCTCAGTGCGGCGTGCCCTTTCCCTCACCCCCCGTGCTCACCCCCTCGTTCATCCCCGGGCACCCTCCAGGTGCAGATGTGTCCACCCCAGACACCCGTGTGCAGAGCACAGGGTTGGCATCCACTGTCCAGCTGCAAAAGCCACACACACCTCCTCTCCCCTTGCAGGAGAGCAGATTTCTGCTTCCATCCCAGACTGTTACTCCTGCAATTTTTTGGGCAGAAGCCTCTGGAGCAGTGAGGAAAGGCCAGTCCAAGCCTTGCTGAGGAATACCTTAGGTCCAGCTGCAACAACCTACATTGTCGACATTTATTTAAAAGATCTTTTTCTTTATTTTTTTTTTAAATGTTATTTCCTATGTTAAAAGAATGTTGTTTACAATGCAAAGCCAAGTGCTTTTAAGTTAGGAAATGCCTAATGTATGATTCCTCGCAAGCTCAGCTCTATGTGCATGCCTTGTGTTCTGACCTTTATGGACATGAGCCCCTATTTCAAACTCTTTCCTTACCCAGTGGACAGGGGAGGGAAAAGGCACAAGCTGCTCTCACTGCCGTAAATAAGACACTTCCTAACACTGAAGTGTTTCATTTGAAAGATTTTGCAGACCGCATATTATTCTTTAATACAGGTTTTTAATGCAATGTATAATTTTCAAACCAAAGCCCCCGACTTCGGCACACTTGCCAGAGTTTTTCCTCACCACAGAAATGTGGCCGCATCTGGGGTGGAGTGAGGCAACTGTTTTGCAGCCTGTTAGGACATAAAATGACTATAAAGCAGAGAGAGGAAGCACAGTCCTTGTTAAAAACACCCATTACATTTCACAGGAAGGTTCTGGAGGATGCGGGGAAGCAAACTGCTGCTGCTTCACCCCTGCAGGGATTAATACTCTTAATCTTGTGGCAAAAGCTTTGTGGTCTCTGTGGTACTTTAGGGGCTCAGACTGTACAACTGAAGGGAAAGATGGTGCTTGCACTGTCCCCGTGGTTCAGGAAGGCAGGATGAACCTCTGCCATTCCCAACACCTCTTATCCTGCCAGCAAGCTCCGGGGTTGGTTTGTGGTGTACTGAGCCACACTGAGACCCCAGCAGCAGCATCTGAGCCAAAGCAGACAAACCCTCATGCCTTCCCTTGTCTCCTCATCACCAGGAGCTGAGAAACGGGCAGGAAGAATCCGTTAACTAAACCAAACTGCCGTAACTGGTTGTTCTTGTGCTGTTCCTTGCAAAGTGTGGCTGCCCCCGTGGGAAGCTGGCCACCAGTCACAGCACATTCTCCAAAAATCCCAGTGTCTGTGCAGCAAAAGGCCAGTAATTTCATGTAGCATCTACTGATGGCCAGGGAGTTGTCCTTGCTGATGTGAATGCAGTTCTACCTTCTCCAAGCTCCTCCCCAGCAGGCTTTGAGCCTGTGCTAACAGTGCAGCTAATATCTGGATCGCAGGAGTGGTCAGGAGTCTCCAGCCTGCCCCCAAGTCTCTCATCATTTTCATGCATTTGGCTGGCAGCACTGTGGATCCAGCCCCCCTCCCTCTTCCAGCCCTCCAACTATAAAAGCCTGTTGTGGCCTACATTCAGCTGTCGGATATCACATTATCATGGCTCGGCAAAGAGGAAACCAAGCAGTTTGGCACAAATGGCTTTTCTGTGTTCAGTCTGTTCCAGTGCAGGTCTGTTCAGCTCCTCCTGAAGCACATGGAAGCGCTCAAAACTTCAATATTTAATCTTGCCTTGAAATGCAAATTGTCAGATCCAAGGAAAGGAAAGTGAGCAAATGCACAGCCATCGACACGGGATGTCAGGATGTTGGGAAGGCAGCAGGCACTGGACTCACTTCTTGTCTTTCAGCCGTAGCGTGGGGCACCAGGTCCCCTCCTCCAGCACTTTGACCCCTGCTCAGGCACTGCCAAATCACCATTATTTTGTTTCAGTGTTTGAATGTAGCTTTTCCTGTCTTGGGATGATGTATTGGGTTTGCATGGCCAGCTTTTGGCAGTGGGAGCACTCCCAGACCTTGACCATCCCCGAGCCCTCGGCATGCTCCCGGTTTTGTCTGTGCTCTCCCATGCTCAGACCTTGTGTCTGTGGGAGAGGCACAGGCAGAGGGGGTTTAGCAGCGTGTAAGGCAGCAGATGTGCCTCCCTCTCCCCCTGGGCACACACATGCACACCATGCTCATCCCTGGTGCAAGGCAGGCAGTGTGGTAGGAAAGGGAGCACCCCCTATGTGTGCTTTGGGAGCCAAGCAATCTTGGGCAAATTATAAGCACAGTTTTGAGAAATAAAAACACATTAATATTCTGTTCTCTCAAGGCATTATCCTACTGTTTACCATTACACACAATCCTCTGCCTTAAATTGCATCTTTGATTAAAGCAGCAATGAGAGAAACCAGTGCTAACAACAAAATGTATTCTGCTTTAAATCACTAAAGTGAAAACATCAATAAGCTGTAACCATCAGTGCCGCCATGAAAATGAAGGCAACCACCATGGGAAACAGCAAGGATGAAATCCACTTTGCCAGCATAAAAGCCAAGTAATTAGGTCTTATGTGGGTGGAACTTATAATGAGGTGCAGGAAGGGGGAAAATGAATTTCAACCTGAGTCTGCCTCCTTCCCCCTCTCTGCCACAGCTGCTAATCTAAGTTTGGGGGCTGCCATAGGGACCACAGCCCCAGTTCTTAGCTCTGCAGAGCCTGCAAAGCAGCATCCACTTCTCCACCCCTACCCATGCCCGACCCTTGTGGGATGCCCCACACCTTGCCAGTGGGCAGCCAATGTCTTGGGCACAAAGCACCAAGTTACATTTCACTGCGGGAGCCAGCTGTGCTTCCAAGGAGGGCATTTCCCTTTGAAGAAGCTGGAGCTGACACATGGTATCAGCTCAATAATTTAATTTAAAAATTAGAAAAAGGAATCATATCTGGTTATCATGGATTAATCAGAGTTTGTGGATGGGTTTATAAAATTAATTTATGTACAGTGAGTGACTTGAATCAAAGCCCTGTGCTCTTCTGCAGCCGTCCATCTCTCAAGGAGCTCTATTCCTGGAGCAGGCTGCTCTAAATTGCTTGCTGTGGAAGTTGTGATACATCAGCAAACTTCAGATCTTCCCTCATACTCTTCCATTGGGTACAGCCTTTCAGTTATTCAATGTCGCAGTCACCCTAAGGTTCAGCCAAGCCAGGAGGGTGTTTTCAGGAGCTGCTAGCTAATGCCAGAGCAGGACAAATTATTCGTCACATGCTCTTCTACGCTTTGAAGTGCAAATAAAGCAGACACCTTCGGTGTTGGATTTTCCAACATTCCCTGAGATTTCCACAGCAGATCAAGGTGTTGTTCATCCTTGTGCCTCTGACACTGGTTGGGAGTCTCAGGAAAGGACTTTTACTTAATTTCTCAGCAGCAGCCTTTCTCTAAGGATGCTTTGCCGCGCCAAAACTGAGGCTGAGTGCCGAGCTGGCTGCACTTCTGCCTCCCGCCGGTGCCTGCGGGCTGCGGGCTGTGGCTGCCCATCGGGATGTGGCTGCCAGGCAGGCTGAGGTTCCATTTTGGGTGTGTTTGCCGCTCAGACTTATCCCAAACCTGGTGAGAGACAGACATCCAGTTTGGTGCCTTTTCCTGTGGTTTTTTTTGTTTGTTTTGTTTTGTTTTTGGTTTTTTTTCCCCCCGCTGGTTATGTCACTAGAAAGCGCGTCGGGTTTTTCTCGAGGGTCACACTCGCTAGTTATGGTGCCCTCTGAGATGGGCAGGTTATTACGTAGATTACGTGGCTCACACAGCAGGCAGCTGCCAAGGCCGTGCAGAGAAGGGAGGAGAGCCAGTGTTTGTGGCCAGTGCAGCGGCTGAGGGGTCAGCCAGGACAGGCTCCCGTCGGGGATGTGGCCAGCGGCTCTACCTGCAGAGGGTCCCCTGTGCCCGGGTCTNCAAGGGACCTCCCACCGCCACTGAGCGCCTCAGCAGGGGGTGGGCACTGCAAAAAAGCGTCGAGAAAAGGGGCGAAAGCGAGCCGGATAAAAGTTAGAAAAGGGGGAAAGCAGATTTTTTTTCTTTGCTAAGCTTTCTGTGTGGGTCTGCCTCGCCGGCGCAAAGAGAGACGTTTCCCTTTTTATGTCTTTTTTTTGCCCACCCCTCTCTCTGTCACTAGAAAGCGCGTCGGGTTTTTCTCGAGGGTCACACTCGCTAGTTATGGTGCCCTCTGAGATGGGCAGGTTATTACGTAGATTATGTGGCTCACACAGCAGGCAGCTGCCAAGGCCGTGCAGAGGAGGGAGGAGAGCCAGTGTTTGTGGCCAGTGCAGCGGCTGAGGGGTCAGCCAGGACAGGCTCCCGTCGGGGATGTGGCCAGCGGCTCTACCTGCAGAGGGTCCCCTGTGCCCGGGTCTCCCACAGGCCTCATCCCCACACGGTGGCCGGCCCGGGCTGGAGGGTGGCAGGTAGCTCCGGCGCTGCGGCGCACCGGCTCGGGGCGGGGGCAGCCCCNNATGTGGGCAGGCGGAGTTTCCCCAGGGCCAGCGCTGGAGCCGGCGGTGTCGGGGAGCGGCCCGGCCGGGATGCGGGGCCGGGATGCGGGCCCGGGTCACCCCGCGCCCCCCGAACCCCGCTCTCTCCTCAGCGCTCGCCTTCCTTTGTCCCGCTTAGTAACCGGCGCTCGCGGCCAATCGCCATCGAGCCGGTCGGCCCCGCCGCGCGCTGATTGGCTGAGCCGCCCGCAGCCCTCTGCCAATCCCGGCGCTCGCTGCTCCC